>JAXQQM020071206.1:0-256982 GCA_034641835.2 Pinus albicaulis
GTCTTATAAAAAGGCCACTAGAAAATTTGGCCCAATTTCTGACATCCACTTCATCGCTATTCTGACACATAGTCGTCGCAAGAGCAACAGTTCGAGGATGGGAAAAACGTGGTTCAACATTACGTCACAATTCCAACGCCTTGACGAAGTGTCGCACTACCGACACTTCTTTCGTCGCTTCCAAATAAGCGTCGCTCTTCCGACGTTTCCCAAACCGTTGCTCTTCCAACATTTGTAAACTATTGCAATTCTGACGAAATGTGGTCCGACGTTTTGAATGTCGCTCTTCCGACGTTTTTATACCGACGCTCTTCCGACGTTTGCAAACTATCACAATTCTGACGAAATGTGGTCTGACATTTTTAACATCGCTCTTTCGACGTTTTTATACTGTTGCTCTTCCGACGCTTTAAAGCTGTCGCAATTCCGACGCCGTACAAAAGTGTCGCAAGATCGACGCTTTCCAGAAGCGTCGCAATACCAATGCATTCCAAAGGCGTCGAAATACCGAAGCTAGCAAGAACTATCGCAATATCGATGGACGTCACAAGACCAACGAAAATGGAAATCATTCAAAACATCGGAAGTCCGACGCTTACAAAGCGTCGGTATACCGACGGCGGGTTCAATTTAAAAAAAAAAAATGAAACTTTAAAACAAGACAGTAAATCTCCAATATTTTTTATGAATTGTGGGCATTCCAATTGTTATGAACATAATTTGACCGTGAAATATTAATATAATAAACCACCCCGTAGCGCTTCGACTATAAACAATCATATAAACATGGCTTTGTATTTCAAAAAATAGGTTTAAAATAGAAACAGGGAAACTTTTTTTTTTCTAAGGTTAATCTATTAATAGTGGGAATAAAATTAAAGCATGACCGAAGTCAAAAACATTGCCCAGACTTATGGAAAATTTGTCAAAAAATCAAAAAAGAAGATTGCCCTCATACGGGGAAACTAGTCTTGAATGTTTTTAAGGTCATTGCATTGCCCACGTAGGGGAACCATCATTTGATATCTTTGACAATTACAGTTTTTACAGAATTAAAAAATAAAACAAAGGTCCAGCACAGTAATATAAGCAAAAACATGCCCAATTAAGTGGGCCGTGAAGCAAGAAAACCAAACCAAAGAGAAGCAGCTACTCATCCGATGGTTCTTCGACAATTCGGCACCATCCTTTGGCAAACATAAAAATGAAACTTTAAAACAGGACAGTAAATCTCCAATATTTGTTATGAATTGTGGGTGTTCCAATTGTTATGAACATAATTCGACCGTGAAATATTAATATAATAAACCACCCCGCAGCGCTTCGACTATAAACAATCATATAAACATGGCTCTGTATTTCAAAAAACAGGTTTAAAATAGAAACAGGGCAATTTTTTTTCTTTTCTAAGTAAGGTTAATCTATTAACAGTGGGAATAAAATTACAGCATGACTGAAGTCAAAAACATTGCCCAGACTTATGGCAAATTTTTCAAAAAATAAAAAACGAACACTGCCCTCATACAGGGAACCAGTCTTGAATGTTTTTCAGGTCGTTGCATTGCCCACGCAGGGGAACCATCGTTTGATATCTTTGACGATTACAGTGTTTACAAAATTCAAAAATAAAACAGAGGTTCAGCACAGTAATATAAGCAAAAACATGCCCAATTAAGTGGGCCGCGAAGCAACAAAACAAAACCAAAGAGAAGCAGCTACTCATCCGGTGGTTCTTCGATAATTCGGCACCATCCTTCGGCAAACATGTCACTGTCCATGGCGGGAGCAGCTTCAGACACGGAAGGTCTAGGATCTCCAGGCGCTATCTCCACATCACGAGCCCTATGAACCTGAGCATCCGGTTCTTGCACATTCACGCCACCGCTTCCCTCTTGAAGGCCCGAAAGCTGGGCTTTTTCTGAGCTCAGAGCCGCCGGACGGGTGCATTTTTCCTCCACTTGGGCCTCTTCACGGAAAACCATGATGATTGAAGCTGTGATTTGTGGGTGGTTCAGAGAGCAATTAAAGGAAAAAAGCGCAGTGCGTGTCGTGGGAGAAGGTGAAGCGGCAGGGAAATGAGGAGCAGGGGATCCCATACAGTGGCCAGATCCTAGAACCCGACCCCGCCCACTTCTAGTGTTTGGATAGCGGCCTGCGTAATAATCACTGTAGTGGGAAGACGACTCGGTTGAGGGGCTGGAGGGAGCGCGCAGGGGTTCGCCTCTGGTGCTACCCCTGCAGCAACGCATCCTTTGACGCAGGTGAGGCATAGGTGCAGTCTCAGCAGTGGGCACAAGATGAGACGGAGAAGCAGGATACAAAGAAACCGAGGAAGACAGACACAGACCAGACCGAGAGAAATTCAGATTTTCACCAAGGTCTAAGCAGCAGTTGAGCTGGCTTCTCCTTCCCGTCACAGTGAGCAGGCAGTATAACTCAGCAACCGAAGAGCATCTGCAATTCAAAGGTTGCGGCTCGTCTGAGAAACCATAGCGAAACGCCATTTTATCGACCCAACTACAATGGCATCGAAGAACGCCCGTCATAAATCTCTCATTGATGAGAGCCGAAGGCAGGAGCATATTGGAGCATGCAGAATCACTCACAGGAGTGGAGATCCGATCTTGAAAAGCGTTAAAACTTAATGCGATTGATTGAAAAGCGTTAAAACTTAATGCGATTGATTGAACAGCGTTAAAACTTAATTCGATTGATAATGAAAACTTGGAACTTAATATTGTCATAGCCTATGATATGGTGGGCAGTGTTTCTCCACACTTGGCCACACCCATGCATGTCCTATCACCTTAAATGCTATCCAATGTACCCTATCTATAATAGGGCAACTTTTGATTGAAATGTGTTTTGTTTAAAGTTTTGTGTCCCGCACTGGCTGCCGTAGGAGGACACGTGGAAGAAATTGATTGGAGCGTATCTTTGTTTGAACTGTCACGCACTCAGAAATCTAGACCCAAATAGATTAGGGCATTTGATAAGAAATTTGTGTCACAACTCTCTCTCTCGTATATGCCACCCCACCCGTGACCCGAAAAGATTAGGTTGGAATTGTCATTTTCACACAAATTGGCCGACGTCGCAGGCTATTTGCCCGTGAATTTGGTTTGAATTATGGTTTATCGCCATTTGAAGTCCCAAGTGGCTCACGCAAGCAAGTTGGTTTGTTTTAAGTTTTGACAAAGTTTTTGTTATATGTTTTATATAACGCGCTATTGAATAGTTTTATTGTTTGTTAAGGTCCCACACTGGTTTTGGTAATATTTTGTTTTAATGTTAACGATATATGTTTTATATATATATTTCATATATATATAAAACATTTATAAATTGTGGAACCTGTGATATTTAAATAAATTTATATTTGTATAGTTTTGTTATGTTTTAATATATGTTATTGCATATAAAAGAAAAGGGTTGTGAGCCTCGTTTAACGTTGTAATTTTATTATTAAATAACAAAGTGTGTAAGTGTTTTCAAGAGCACACAAAGGCGTATTTTTGGAGAGACAAGAGAAGAATTTTTTGAGTACCCCTGCTTTTTGTAGCGCTCACATTTTTAACTCTCTCGTTGAGGAAGAATTTGTAATAGTTTTTTTTTAAGGAATAGAAAATTTTCTCAAAGTGTTGAACTCTGCTTCATGAAGAAATTTCAATATTTTCTCTCAGAAAGAAGAGGAGAGGCCATTTCCTCCAATATTCTCGAATTTTCAAATATTCCAACACATGGCTATAAATGAAGGAGATTGCTACGCATCAACATCAACATGTTTTCAAGTAGGAGTCGCTAATTTGTAACAAACTTCTCCGGATGTCAAATTTACAGACATTGAAGATTACTCGTGGATACCTAAATTTCCATTGAATTCCTAAGGTATTCTGTGATTTGTATGCTGGTGAAATCATTTTACATAATATATTAGCCACTCCTTTTAAGTTTGTCTGATCTAACTAATAAAAAATGTTTGAAAAACTAGATTATGTGTGAAGCATAAAATAATCATTGATGCTAGACTTGGAAGTTAAGAAGTATAATAAGAAGTAGACACACTTCTCTAAAGCATAATACCATTTTTTCCGTTACAAGATAATCATTGATGCTAGACTTGGAAGTTCGAATAAGACGAGATAAAACAACTAAAAGAAGGTATCCCATTACTGTGCATGAAATATGAGGTAGTACCGCCTTACCGGGCAATGAGTGAAGGTCTGATTTTGATCCATATCGATTCTCGTGAATCGAAATTTCACTAAAAACATAGTTTTTTGTATGTTTTTCAAAGACATGGTTAAAAATGATAAGCAGCATCAAAATCTATATTGTTGGGCCGAATACATAAGTAATAAAAAATTCTCTAATAAGTTAGGTTCGTCTATCAAAAGCCTAATCTTCACATGTGACACTTTTGCTAGGATAAACATCAAGTGGGTCGTGACATTTTAAAACTTGGTTCGCTATGAAGTGCTCAGGCAAGTCTATCAAAGCATCTCAAGACTCCGTGTCATTTCATAGTATGATGATTTGATATCATAATGGAGGTGCTCCAATTCAAGCAAAGTGAAGAGGCAGTGAGCCAGCACAGCATCCAAACTTGGAGAAGAGCAAGGCAGATCCTGGGAAGATCAGAGAATTTGGGAATCCTAGGATCTTCCAAGAGGCCATGATACCAAAGGTTTGTCCTATTTATAGATATTTTCATCTACATCAAATATAGCCTTAAATGCCCACATAGATCATTGTTCATCGTGTGAGTCAACAAGCAACAAATTGAACAAAGTTTTCCAAGCCTAAAGTGAAGGTGAGAAAAAATGATCAATCCTAAATATAATCAGCCAAGACCTATTTGCATGTTAGAGATTTAGATTTTATGTGATTTAGAAAAGAGAATCGATCATTGATGCACATCCATTGTCTGGATCAAACAATCTCGTAGACACCACTAAGCAAAGGCAACATCAATGGAAAGATCTCAAATATTTCAAAATTAATGCAAAGATCTCGCGTAGTGGTAATGCATATTTCAAAAGAAACGAATAAAATGCACATTCTAACCCATTCGAACAACCACTATAGCAAGGGTTTACATAATTAGATCTAATCCGTATATCGATGGAAAAAATTAATATAATTACATTTTCCGTAGCAAGAGGCAAACCTTGTATGAAGCAGAAAAGGAATATAAAATCTAGGATGTTATGGATAAACAATATTCTCAGATAAAAACATTTAGAAGCATAGTAGAGCACAAGACCGTATTCTTAATGCATTTTCTTAGTAGAATACTAAATGTATTTGTCCAAAATGAGATGCAACCGTAGTCTCTACTACGCTTTGGAAAATTATGTTTATAAAAGATAAACTAATGAATATATCAAACACCATGATAAGTATTAGTCAAGCATTCCTTCAAGCTACAAACGCTGAACCATCTTAAGAATGCTTATGGTTGATATAAATATTAGAGTATTGGAAACCAAATGTAGTAGTTATGATAAAATACTCAATAACAGCTTGAGAGTGTTTGAGATCAGATTAATGCAATTCAAATTAAAGTTGTACCATTACTAAAGATAAAATGGCCAAAAATAGTCAATTTTGATATCATAAGGTGTCTTTCTCAAAGAGGCAACCTGGGATAGGATGGCAAATAAGTGAGAGAACTAAGTTCCAAGGACTAAAAAACAAGGCCAACATAGTTCTGCCTTGAATCGTAGACAAAAAAAGTCGCCCAAAAGTGTTGTTACTATCATCACCCTAAGGAGCTAAAGTCATTGATGGTGCCAACCATTTGACAGGTAAGTGTGAGAGAAGATTCATGGTGCCAATGGTTGTAGCACGCTTTTTTGACGTATTATCATTGTAACAAAGGCATTGATGGTGCCAATTGTTGTAGAAGTCTACTGAGAGTGAAACTACCCAGAGATTTGAGCACCCATTGAAGCTCTATAGTGCAGTAGTCAACATTTTCCTATCGAATAAGTTTTCTGTATAGTCAAAGGCACAAAGAAGATCGAGAAATACGATCCTAAATGAGAAATCAGTTGTGTTAAGACAGATTCACGTTTAGCAGAACAAGACAGCCATAGCATAAAAGGATCCGAATTAACGTAACCGTATCATGAGAGATAGCAGATTCTGCTTCCACTTCAGACCAGAAATCAGACAAGGGCTTTGCTTCCTATACTTCATTGTGATGTAGACTTCTACAAAGTTGTAAGCCATTAGTAGAATCTAAAGCCATTCTCAATTTAATCTGGAGAGGTTTTCTCTGTTATAAATCCTCATGTTCAAATTCCATTGTGGATTGGTTGTGTTTGATATTATGTTTTACTGTCTCAAGTAATTGAATTTTCGCATTTAAAATTATTAGCTCAAAGCGAGCAATTTTACATGTTTCTTTTGCTTCCTTATTATGAAGTATTTCTACCGTAACTCTACTGTAATAGAGGTCTTGGGCATAGAAATGTGGGACTTGGGTTTTTTGGAATCAAATCAAAAGTTAAGATGCTCATCTGTAAAGAATGGCATTGCTGAGCCATGTGATGGAGTCGAGTACCAATTTGAAGTGCAGTGTAGGGCATTGTACAATAGACCAGCTAGATTTCTCTGACCCTAATACAAAAGTTTCTTTCTTATTTCAAAACGTGTTTCGTTTTCTCGTAACCAATGTGGGTCCTGCTTCTTGTTTCAATTAGGGATGGATCAGCATTTTTTATTGTCTGTGATGATCACACTGGTAGCCCTGAAATATTCAGTGATGATTCCAATAGGTCTCAATGAACCTGTCTCTCGCCGGGGAATACTATTGTCATGGAATTTGATACTATTTTGGATGTTGAATTTGGATGATCCTAATGGAAACTAGTACCTTTAGCTCCAACATCTGCTCACAAAAAGAGGGTTCCATAGTCATTCATGCATGCAGAGAGAGGTGAATTGCGTGCATTGTAACAGGAGGTGTTGTTGTTGTTGTACTGGGCTACCAGATTGTTTGTCCTGTTCTGTTACAAGCGCAGAAAGTATTGAAAAGGACAACATATTTATCACATTGGAAATTGCCTCTGAAATTCACTCTGTACAAGAGTTTAGCAATGCTATGAAAAGACTTTTTTGAATGTGATTGATAATCGACACTGCAAGCAAGGTAACTCCCTTGTGAAACCCAAATTTCTCGAGCATTTTCTAAAACCCGATGACATAGTCATTGTAATGAACAAGGCCTAGTATTCATATTACGCCTCCAACTCTACCAAGCACCACAAGATCTATAAAAAATCCACAAGATCTGCGTGAACTCAAGAAGAAGAGGCAGTAAATGTATTCACAATTGCATCATTTATAATAAGATGTTTACCACAGAAAAAATTTGACGCAGCCCATGTAGCATTTCTTATCATCGAAATTCGCAGTATCATTCAACTCGCAAGCACTCGCTCGTAGCTCCAAGGATCGAGGGCAAGATCCCTAAATGTCAGCAGAGCTCTCCAAGAATATTTCATGAGCCCAAAATGAACCTTTACACGAACACGCCTGAACTCAAAGTTGGGTACCAGTTTTTAAATCAAATCCCAAAATTACGTACATATAAAGATAGTTGGGAAGAATAATTTTATGCCTCTAAAATAAACGTGCCACTGGTCTCTCGAACATTATCATTCCCGCAGGTAAGAAGTTCCAAAATATAGGTAGTGCGTAATCAATCGTCAACCTTTTGTATTCTCAAAGGTTCTGAGACTATATTAGTCAAAGCCAAAGCCGTCAAATTGTATTATCAATCAAGCAAGGTATCACCATCAAAGCTTGTAAATGTTCTAAGACACAATTTATCTGCCATTGAAAACTATAATTTTAAAATAGATACGCTAGTGATATAGACACCTAAAGTGAGAGTAGAGGTTAGGAATTTGTAATAAGAATTATTACAAGATATCACCCATGGTATAGATGGATTTTTCATGTCTGTCTGTAACCATACTTTTAAAGAAAGACACACCTCTAGTGATATAGACACCACCAAGTGAGAGCAAAGGTTATGAAATTATAACTGATGAAATTATTTCAAGACATCATGCCACTCTACAGCACGCGCACTCGTTTATTGTTTTAGTGTAATAAACTGCACACTATTTATAAACACAATCAAACATATTACAGGTGAGGGACTCAGTGACGAAATCGGATAAACCCGTCTCCATAAAAACCACATAACGGCACATCCTCGGCAAGATAGACTCCAACAAGAAAGAAAAGAAAACAAAGTGATTACCTACGTGATCATAGGCTTCCCGAAGAACAAGATCCGGAGCAGCATCTCAGAACTTCCTAAAGCAACACCTCTCTCCATAAGACGAATCGCCAGCATCTTTCACAGGTAGTCTAGCAAATTTTCTCGAGCCTCATCACGAGAAAGAGGATCAAATACAACTATCTCATCAAGTCTATTTCATAGCTTCGCAATTCGAAATGTCTTCCAACCCACAAAAAATATTCAAAGCGTGATGTCAAAGCACCACGTACAACTTCGTGATAAAACACATGAAAAATATGCATACATGTAGATCCGTGGAGAATGAAACCACGAAATGCGCAACTAAAACGACAGTGTATTGGCGTAAGTTTACAATGCAAGAACTCAAAACGACATGTGTGATTGCGATCATGGAAATGCAATGATTAAAACGGAAAGTCCGTCGACCAAGGCAGTAGTGTGGATTGTTGCTCGTATTTTCGCGACCGATTCCAAGGAAACATACCAGGCGCTGGTATGTCAAACCTAGAACGTAACCCTGAGAGACTCGTGGACCATCGGGACTAAACAAGTAACGAGAGTCGTGCTTCCAGATAAGAAGTGTTGATCGATTGATCTCTTCATAAACAGGCCTATCGCCCAAATATCTAGGACATGTGGTACCTGCCATACAGATAAAGACTATCATTGGTGTGTGGATTTGAGTCTTTTCTGTGTGGTCAAGACGTATAGAGAAATGTGGCACCACTCGTAGATTGGACATGTGCCAATTGGTACAAGTGGTAGACAATTGGCATGCTCAAACAACAAGGTAGATGCAGCACAACATGAGGAGAACACGTACCGGTGCCCCAAACTGAGAACTAAAGCTCATCACCAACCCGAGATTGACAACTTTACATGATGTAACCTTATGAAATCGTAGAATGGAGAAACAACTATAGTAACAACAAAGTAACCCATGCAACAACAAAGCTCGGATTCATCCTCAGGAGTGGTAATGGGAGAACCATAGTGAAAATAACATGGGTGAACATGCAGAAAGTTGCTTACAATCAAAATGTGTTGAAAAACACATGACACAAAAACCTCAGATGGCAACTCACAACAAGATCAATATTGAATCATGAACTCAGAAAGGAACTTACAAATGTGACATTACTTTAGGACCTGTCAAGCGCACTGCTGCAAAATATCCCTGGACATGACGTTGGACAAGTTGTAATGCTCTATGATGCAAGAGGATTTGTACATGCAATCGCCAAGTTTCAATTCAAAATCCATCATTATTCTATACAATAAACACAAGTGCACTTGATGGTATTATTTTTTTACTTCTAAGATGCATTCCTATGATAATGTTAGAAACATATGTTGGAAACAAGCCAAAACATACCCGAGTCAGCTCCTTTCGTTTCATTCAAAGAAAAATTTATTTCGAGTCGCATGTAATCCTGGAAGCAAGTTTCCCATGATTCAAAGAGTAAGCAACCAGTCAACAAGTGACTTTTTTGTTGCCACGCTGGATCGAGGGAGGTTTGCTCCAAGATCAATCGTCCACATAAATTATTTCTCTACTAAAATGTGGCCAAACCGCTTGAAGGTGGAAGTCTTTATAGCCCTCACTATCACTCTCAATTCCCCAAATACCCAATCTATACTTTCATCGCACTTTCATGAGCATAAAAAATAGTCAATAACTAATAAAACAATTCAACAGTATAGTACGCAAGCGAAACATTTGGAAATTAATGCTTGACATAAAAATAGTATGATAAATGAGTGATATAAACGCAAAAACGTCGCAAGTATGGCAACATTTGTCTTTATACACAGTACAATATTTTACATTATCAAATTTTCTTTTTCTTCTTCCTATTTCTAAAGCTCCTCAATTACATCATCAATATCATCGTGCTATGCTGTTTACATGCCTTTCAAACTCGCACCGCCGACCTAGTTGCGTGAGTCACGTATGTGAACCGGTCTCTATCCAAAGGATTTTGCGAATCGCCATAGAAACAGACATAATATTAAATTTTAATTGCTTCGGGCTTTTTAAATATCACTGAACTAGTCTCAGAATATTAATAAAAATAATTGCAACGAGATTATTTCGGTGCACTAAAGCTTTGAGCGCCATGGGGACCGTGATGTCATGTCTTCCTCTTTGGTGGTAAGATCTCAAGGGAAACATTCTCTTCGTCATTTAAACAAAAACGCTATAAGGACAACCATCAAGGTATAATTAAAAAAATTATGTTGCAGAATGAATTATTGTCATGGCTCTACTAATAGTAGCATTGCCGCCCGGGTCTACCCACAATGATCAAGCTCTCATCGTGGAGGAACATCTACATCCTGCCCCTAAAATCGGGTTATTTGCCTCGCTTGCAGTGCTACTCGATTTCAAAACAAAGTTGTTGGGACAACAAATTTATGGACCTGAAAACAAACATATTGAAAGGTTAATGTTTTACCTTATCAGACAGCATTCCCGGATCTCGGACATGCTCCCTAAGCTTTCACAGACATTCAACTACAATATTGCATGATAGACTGGATGAGCTAATATTTTTATCTTCCTCTCGTAGTTTCTGCCTCAAGTCATCACCCTACATTACATGATGTATTGACGTATTTTTAATCATATTTGATAGGATTACAAAAACGCTGGAAGGTGATACAATTAATTATAAGATGTTTAGCTACTTAATTACGAATTCAGGACTACATCATCAAGTAGTCGCCTCGCCTAAAGGCTTTACGGTATGGCCCTTTTTTCAATCCTCATTTGCTGCTGCTTTCGAGGTGCTCGTGAAACCTACTCATCAAAACAAAATATTGAAGTCTGACATGACGAGCGTCACTCTTTATTTTAGACATAGAGATTACCAGCTATTGACTAAAGGTAATTTGCTTTGCTGGTCCAGCGCTGGCATTTCTTCCTTCTTTCTTTGCTCCTTTTTCTCTTTTCTGCCATGGAAGAGTTCTCTCCACTCACCTCTGAACTGTGAGAGGACGTCGTATCTAGGGTTAAATTGAAATTGCGCTCCTATAGGTGTCGTACATTTCGTACTGATTTGCTCACGCTGCAGCCATCGTTGTTCTCACAACAAGTGCTGACTCTCGAAAAATGTGCTTTCTAGATAATCTAGAAGTTTCTTTTTTCTCAGAGCTGGAATTCTAGGAATTCCACCTTGTGCGTATGGTTGGGCCAAAAATTACCAACGCACATGGCCTCCAAAACCCGTAGAACCCATTGCTTTCCTACAATATATATATATATATATTATTATCATTAATTTAAAAAATAAAAATCATGATAAATATGTTTTAGAGGAGAGTACATGGAAATAGGTTAAAATATTAAAATTTCACCTCGGGAGTCAGTACACGCATTTATAGGGACACCTTCATTTCATTCATTTCCAACAACGTGCCATTACTGGTCCCCGTGGAGTCGCACACTGTAGCTCCGTGAAACGCAATAATGAAGTCGACTACATCAGCCTCATCAACGCTGCAAAGACGTCCGGCTCAAGCTATCGGTGTCCGCGTGTAGGTGGTGTGTAAGTCTTGGCTTGCACACCCAAAGGAGCAGAAGGTGTACAAGAGGCCTTCCGGCACCTCTTGCCCTTGTGTCCCACTACCACCAAACACCGGGTTCATAAGTGTCGGGCATGTCGCACACAAAAGAACTTTTTGTTAGTTTAGTCAATGTAAAAATTAAAAATCAAACTATCACACTCATCTCATATACGAAAAATATCCTTGACTTTTTATTATTACCCTCCGATATGTTTCTAGTCAATAAGTGCGTTTTATCCTCCTCTGCATCTTGTGTTTGAGGTGCGCTCATCAAAGTATCAAATTCCCGACCTGTAGCATTTTCGGTGCCTCTTTTCGCAACAAGAGCGCCGGAGACAGGGATGAAGAAAGCCTCTTCCTCAGAGAGGGAATCACTCTGGGCGTACTATGAGCTAGTGTAGTCCAGACATTTGAACAAAATTAATATTATTTCAATTATGTAAATAACCAAAATACCCTAGACAGAGCAATGCTGGCACTTGCATGTTCTTTCGCTGCGCCTCTTTCCTCGCGATCATCCGCATCTTGCTAGCTCCCGCATCGCGCGATCAATCGTCACATTGCAATAAAAATTATAAATGCAAAAACTTGAAAACAATATATAACTTGAAAACAAAAATGAAAACTGAAATAATTTCTAATACGATGTAGTTAGAGTTTCAAATATGCCTCTGCATTGAATTCACTCTGAAAACATGTCATTGCACATTAAGGCACGCTGAAACAAGAGACGTAGTTGACAATGAAGACCTTATCGAATGTACTTTTTGGGAGCAACTTTGGTAAACTTGTTGTGAAGACTCTCGAGAAATTTTTGGAGTAAACATTGTTGAAGCTCAGCTGATGGTATAACATTGTTGGAGACTATCTTGAAGGGCCTTGAAGTGAAGATTTTGGAGCAACCATTGAAAAATCCTTAGAGAATTTAAGTAAGGCACTCTCATCTTCCATCACATTTTTCCTTTCAATATCCTTTAAACGATTTTGTTGATATTTAATGTTTTAAAATCACGCTATAATTCCTTGATTATATGTGTTCGGGACTCTCTCCTCTGAAATTACCCAAAATATACCGCAATTTTATCTTCGGATGGGCGTCTAATCCTACTGCTCAACATTTTGACTGATAGTAGTAAACATAGAGAGTTAGGGCTCTTGACTTGCATGGTTGCGCCATTAGATCCCTAACATCTACCAGTGGGATGAACCCCCTCGAGCTGGAGGAGAGCTAGCTCGAAGCAAAGAGGTTGGAGAGAGTGACACGTGCTATTGAATTACACATGGTATCACACTTTTGCTTTAGGATCTTATCTTGGAGAAGTTCGAGATTTTGTTATATAAATTCTCAAATTCTTTTACAACACTAATGTCATAAGAACCAATAAGAAGTGGATGCTTCAGGGGTCTTGGGCATAAGAAACAATACCATTTAAAAACTAGGGTTCTCACCCTTGGCATTCTTTCCACCCGCCTAGGGGCACACAAGAATAATTTCACACTAAACCATGCAAACTTAAAAGTAGACCCTAACAAGATCCATAAAGTAATAATAACCATAATCTCACTCATTTCTATCAGACGATATAATGCAAATTATTCAAACATGAAGCTAATGAAGACATGCACATGTCCGAATTTCCAAGATTGGATGAACTCAACAGCAAGAAGTTAGAAACTCACAACTTTGATTCAATACTTTGTGTCCTAACCTCTTTCAGAAGGAATCTAGTTTGTAAGTATAGTAACATGCATCCATAACTAATTCTCCAATCGACATAACAACTAAATGTCATCTACCTCATCAATTCCTTCCTGCTTTGTGTTTTTATGTTATATTCCCTTATAAAAGTGTCACTTTCTCTTGTATAAGCAGCCAAATCGAATTACCATACAAAATAGTTTTGATATGATTTGAGAAATGTCAGTCATTTATTTTCTGAAAGTGATCTTCACGACTTTCTCGTTGTTTTTCTTTATCTCAAGAAACAAGAAATGTGACCTCAAGAAACTATTGTGATGTAATATAAAAAACAACAAGGTGCAATGTCCATTTTCGTAAGCCAAATGATGTCCATTGAGGACATGGCCTTTATTTGGGTTCATGTCTCATAGAGTTTCGCAGAGATGGAACTTTGTTGTACCATTTCCGTAGGTAAAAAGTGAAAACCTTATTTTTCCATGGGAAATAATCTACCTTCCTTTTTCAAGATATTCTAAATCACAAAAAATATGAACTATACTACACACATTCTTAGATAATATGAAAGTGGAGAAGAATACTCTACAAAAGTGATGCACACATGTACACTTGAACACTAATAGATTTTGTAGTTGAAATGCAATGCTTTGTTTTTCATTTAAATGTAGGGTTTTTAAAGCAGTGGAGAAATAATGGCTACCAATTTAATAAGCATTTTGGGAAAAATTTAAATCTTGTATTGGGTGTATGAAGATAATAGAGATATTAATCTTTGACTCTTGACATTGTGTTTAACTTGAATAACTCAAATGATTATAAATATCATTGGGATGAGTTCTTTTCAAGTATGTCACTCAAAACTCTTATGTCAAAGCATTGTATGATGCTAGCATTTGCTTTGTTTCCTTCTTCGCTCAATGTAAAAAGTATATTAATATATTGAGCACAAAATGATAACTTACAATTGTTTGCTCTACGAGATATCCACTTTAAGATTATGAAAAGTTTTCTTAAGTGGAGCTATTGGCTATATTGATGAAGCACTGCAATTCCATTTCCCGTTGTAAAGGCTTTACTCTCGGCCATATTTAGGGATTCTGTGCTCACTCGTAAATGGGTAATAATTATAAATGAGCCAACCATAATCACGTGATTTTGTAACCATTCGGTTTCCATGGATAGTGATGATGATATTAACCCTATATCACGGTGACCTATATCTATATGAGAAAGATCTCAACATTGACCTTAGTATGGTTGTATGGATGTGACCTTTGGTATGTCATCGTAAAATCCCCCAAATATCGATCCCCAAATATGGAGAACTAAAGCTCATCACTTTCGATCTGGAGTACTAACCTCGTGATAAAGTTGATGACTTTTCGATCTCCCATTCTCTACCACTTTGCACTTCACCTTCAATATAGATCGTATCAAGGGCGACTCACATCAGTGTTGAGATGGATGAGTTTGTTGAAACTAAAAATCCATAGCTTAAACTTCATGAACTGTGGAGTCAAATTCATGCAAGCACAAACACATCTTACACATCCTCTTTGAAACTCTATCCGAAAGAACATTGGAAGACATCTAGAGAGAAACCTATAGCATAACACAATCCAATGGAATTGACTCACCCAAATAGAGTCAACCCTACTATAGGAGGAAGGGCTGTAGTAAGAACTTACCATTTTGCAAGAGTCGAGGGCGAATGTTGTTCGCGAAGATCCGAGGGCAAATGCTGAGGGAAAATGTTGTTCGCAAGAGCCGAGGGCGAATGCGAGGGCAAATGCTATTCGCGCAAGAGCCGAGGGTGAATGCTTTTCACAAGAGCCGAGGGCGAATGCTTTTCTCCGCAGCCGAGGGCGAGATCGTCGTTACGCAAGAGTTGAGGGCAAATGCTATTCTCGCAAGAGCTAAGGGCGAATGCTATTTCGCAAGAGCTAAGGGAAAATTCCGAGGGCGAATGCCGTTCTGCAAGAGCAAGAGGCGAAATGCGAGGACGAATGTCGTCGCAAGAGCCGAGGGCGAATGCTGTCTGCAAGAGCCGAGGGTGAATGCGCGTGGTGACATCGTACGTTAATGTAGTTTTTAATAAAATCATTTTTATGTAGCACGCATTTGATTTTTGCATTTCAAATCATTTTTTATATACATTTGATTTTTTGCATTTCTAATACAAGTGACAAACAAATTTCTACAAGAGGTTGAAATATTTTACCACATAGCCATGAAATACTAATTAAAATGGCTTAAAATGCAAGTGGATCTTCAAAATAAATGTAATTGAAAGGTTCTCCCCCACTAAATTTTGCAAAAGTGCTTACATTATTTAAGTTATCTAGGATATTTTTTTTGTATTACACAATCTAAATTAAATAATGAAATAGTCGGGTAGTCTTATTGTTTCAAATTAGGACACAATTTTCAAATGGCAGATGAAGTTTCAGTGATGATTAACCGACAATATTCTCCTTTCCTATCCTTGAAACACATACAAGGTTCGCTCGTCGCATGAAACCCTAACTCATGTAGCGAAAGATAGGACCAATCCTCCATTTTTTCGACATAAGTATTTGCACGTATTTGACGCACTAGGAATTTGTGGATTCTGCGTTTTCCGTGATGTGCTAGGAAAGATAGAAGACTTAATTTTGACGTTTGAAATTTTTCAAAAACGTTCTACGCCCTTTTTAATTTCCACTTACCAATAATTTTGCAACACTAGCTCCTCTTCGCACTGCAAGGTTGTACTCAAAAGTAAGGAAAGTTACTTTTTTGGCTCACTCAAAATTAAAAATTTACTAAAGGAATTACCACTTATCATTATTGATATTTTAAAATTAGAAACTCAATTTAGTTTTTCCCCTTCCTATTACAAAGTTCACAAATCCTTTCTTTTATATAAACACTAAAAGAAAGAATAAATCTTGTTGTCTTACAAACTTCCAAGGTTGTGATTAGTGAAGTAGAAAAACAAATGTATAGCACTAAAATATAGAATGCCAATCTCGCCCAACATGAAGTAGTGTTAATATAGTTGGTGGCTTGGCTTCATGGTCAAACAAGAATTACATAAGCACAAAATAAAAGCTTTAGGCGTCTAGTTCCTTACACTCGCACTCTCAAGGCATTCGATTTAAGTCGTGAGCTCAAGATTGGCTCCGAGGAAACTAGATTGGCTCATTAACCCGCCATATTTTAATTTCACAAGGTATGTTCGAAGTTTGAACTCGCTAGTGGTAATTTATTATTGTGAAATCATCAGTTCTAAATTATCTCTTATTCGTGAGCAATGTAATCTATTAATTGTGCCATCTATTAAAAAATTGAAACTGATTTTAGCATGAATGATGATAATTTAGATATTAATTGGTTTTTAAGAGTATTTGTACTATGTAGGAGCACTCGGAAAGAAAAATCAAGACTTCATTTTTTGTTTTCTTATTTTATTGGGCTAAACTGAGAAATTGAATATGAATAGTGAGTTAATTGTAAGATCAATGGCCAAGGCCATACATCAACATTAACCACAGTGGGGAAGTATAAAAACATGGATATTCATGTAAGTATAGTTATTAATGTAAGATCAAAGTTAACTCTTAGCTTCACTAAAAGAAATAGAAGGCAAAGATCTAGCATCAACTCAAACTCACGTGAAAAAGTAGATGAAAAATGTACAATCATCCAATGGAGAGGTAATCTATAATTATCCAAGAAGACTCTTGGCTGATGCCCTGAGACTAAACTAATTCTCAATATTTTTGAATAATCATCCATTGGAATTTAGTATGAAAACCATAGTAAATCATTGTCCAATGGCTCATGCAAAAATATATAAAGAATAATATTTGTTGGTTGTTTTTCAATAGGTGGACCATGATGGGACACGAGAAGGTGGGGGTGTTAATCATGGGAGTGAGGTTTAGTAGATCGATAGTCAAGTTAACTTTCCCTATAAATTTTTTCGATCAAGTTATTCATTCATTGAACTTTGATTCATTCCTACCGTTTTGATACACAATCCAATCCAATGGAGTCTTGAGTCTTCATTGAGAATGGTATTCCATAGGTTGTCAAAGAAAGAGGTTATCATGCACATGCACTCTTCTTTCTTGGTATATTTGTAACTATGTTTAGCCCGATTTCTATATTTTTAAATTATCATAATAGTTCGTGATTATTAGGCTTTTATTTTGTCTTTTAAGAATTTTAATTTAATTATTATTAATCATTAAATTATATATATATATATATATATATATATATATATATATATATATATATATATATATATATATATATATATATAGTTATTAAAATTTCAATAGAATTATTAAACTTTCAATGGTACATCAACTTTCATACATGAAAAAATAGATACTGACAAATGGTACATCATGGCCTGATTACACTGCCTCAAACAATTTCAAAATGGTATAACATTTAGTCAACGAGAATCACTAATTTATGCACACAGAGACTAATTTCTTTGAAACTCGAGATTTCTTTGGCTTGTTATTTTTATAACTACATAGACATAACTAATAGAGATCGAGACATCTAGCGCTTAGTCTCCACTACTCAACATGATTTTGTGAGAAATAATACATAGATTGATTTCTTTGAGTGCCTTAGCGTTCTTTTGTCATTATTTTAATCATAACAACAATAAAAATGCATTGAGGATCTATTCTTAGTCCAATTATGCAATTTTTTATAAGACAATTATGCAATATTAATAATAAAACATAAATTTATTGCAATTTATGGAAAGCTCTGCTCATGTTTTTTTCTTTATATTGAAGGTTATTTTTGAAGTAATTTTTAGTAGATCATAGCATATATTGAGGAAATATTAGTTTGACAAGAATCGCGTTATTTTTCTTGAAACTTTAGGTATTAAAAAGTCCATGACACGTATATATCACACTCTAAAAATCCAAATAAAATGGAAGAGCGTTCAATTTTTTTAATCAAAAATTTTATTGGTGAAGGGTTAATTTATTACGAGAACGTCATTAATGAAGTGCAAAATTTTTAAACGTAACGTTTATTAACTAGAAAAAATAATGACCAAAACTTCAAAAAATTGTGTGATGGTAAAGAGAAATCCAAATTCCAACCCCGCGCTCACCGTTGGTGAGTGGAGGTTATTCACTTTTCATTTACAACTTACCAGGTTACTCATGTTACCAATATTTTCACATGGCTCACTTTTAGGTGACTACTCATTGTACTTCTTCTTTATAAATAACAATTGGTAGATAATTGTATTATTTGAAATCTATAACAAATCTAGGCAACAAAATTACAACAATAGAAAATTATGCAAAAAATTCACCAGGGCACTAATGTGTGGATACCCTATCATTTCTTAGATCCTCATAACTTACCAACACCTACTATATTGGTATACACATAATATGTGCATTTACTGAAGTATTTCATATGTATCTAGAAGTAAATAAGTTGTATGACAATTGCTATGGCATATATAAGATGTGTATTATAGTTTATATTTCAATTTTTTCTTAAGTAGGATGCATGTGCGGTTCATATAGTGACTACAATTACCAAATATATTTCGAAAGAAGATGTGAAGATGATCTCTCATTAGGTCCTAATTACTTAAAGCATCATTAATTAGCTTTCCAAATGAATAAAATATGTTAACAAATTAGTAAAAACTAGGAAAACAAATCATGCTTTAAAAAATATGGCACAATGAGTCACACTCTAAGATTTATTTAATTACTCATCAAGTGTCGCTTTACAACATATATATGATCACCATTTCTATAGAAATGGGACATGTGACCATCATTTTGGTTTCGCCAATGACATTCCACATCATGAGCATTTTTTAGGGTTGATTGTGTTGATTTTTTTAAACAAATCATTTATACATTTTATGGAAATTATAGACACAATTTATAATCACATTACAAGATCATGATGTATGGATAGTCTCTTATCATTTCTTAGATACTCACAACTTACCAACACCTAATAGATTGATATACACATCATATGGAATTTACCTCTAGAATGCCACATGTATCCTAAAACAAATTAGTTGTATGGCAATTGTTATGGTGCATATATGATGTGTATTACAGCTTTTATCTTATAATTTTGTTGAAGTAGCATACAACAATTTACATAGTGATATGAGAACCACTCTCTAGAGTATACATCGATTTTGTACACATGGCTTTTCATGCTTTTTTAAGATATATCATTGGTGATGTTCACATGATTATATAATGAACCATTAAGTTGAACTATGAAATTATTCATCACAACACACACACACACACACATATTGATGAATTAATAATTTTCTCTCATATAATTTTTTTAATCTATTTTGAAATATATATATATATATATATATAATTATTTCTAAGAAGAACAAGAGAGAATTCCTTACCATATCTTCGTAAAACATATAATAGCAAGAAAATTAATCTATTGAAATTTCATTTCCAAACATATTCATGGAGTAAAATGAAGATTAAAGGGAGATATTCATGGATTTACTCTATAACATCACCTCATAATTAAGAATGTAAATGTACAATATTGATTATACATAGGGTTAGAGAAAATTAATCTATTGAAATTTCACTTTCCAAACATATTCATGGAGTAAAATGAGGATTAAAAGAGATATTTATGAATTTACTTATAACATCACCTCATAAAAGTGTAAATGTACAATATTGATAAAAATTTATTTATATATGATAAATAATAAACCTTTATCTCACATGTACCATATAATCTTATAAACAAACACATTCTATAATATGCATTAAAAGTGAAATTACACAATCCACATGGAAATAAGACTTAGTTCAAGCAAAAGAAAATAAAAAAATAAACCATAAGTGACACGGATTTTGCAAAGGGCATATAAGTGTCATTATACCGATGGCACAAAGCATCGCTATTGCGACGGATGCCTCCAAACGTTGCAATGCTACACTTAGACATTGTGTCACACTTACGACGTTTGGAGGGCATGCTGTCAATAGCGACGCTTGAGCATAGTGTCGCAATTGCGACGTCTTCATCCAAACGTCGCAATTGCGACACTTTTTCTAAGTGTCGGTATTGCGAAACTTTTCTCTAAACATCGGTATAGCACGACTTTGAGCCAAGGATTGAAAAAATTTGGGGAAATTTCCGACATTTGGTCAAAAGTGCTCGAACCAGTGTCGGAATTTCCCCCAAATGTACTAGTGGTAAAAGAGGGAAAAATGAAATGAATGAAGGTAGAAATGAAATTTTCTCACCAAGACACTTTGAAAGTCGACACTTTCATCTTTCAACCGAACTAAAGAGTCGGATTGATTCCTTGGAGAATGATGACTAGACTATGAAAATATTTGAAAAATTGCGAAAGTTGTTAACAATGGCTCCAATTGGGGATGAAGTCCTCCCGTGAGGCTTCAAGGACACGTAGTTCAGTGCCTTGTCCAACTCTTATTTCTCCAACCAACAATTATTCTCATTAATTCAAAAATACCAGCATGCCCTAGCCATTGGGTAATGGAGTCATAAGCTAAATTTCAATCTTCTACAACTTCTTTCAAAATAAGTGAAAAAGTAAATCAAATTTAATCTAAAATTGAAACTAATACTCGAGTGGCGAGCTTGTTTATGTACATCCCTACTTCTAATTAGTTGAAATTCACTTGATCAAGTGCATACAAACTTCCAAAAGAATTTTTTTTAACAATTGATTTCTTGACATGTCTTCGCATCCGACTCTGCTAAAAATCCCAAAAGTATGAAGCATAATTTCTAAATGTGACTCATAATTCTCACGTATCGATGAGAATTACTCCAAAACTAATAACAAGAGAGAATTTTAGAAAACCAAACTCCATATAATCAACAACGGAGATCAGCAAATTGACAAGGAGACTTACTCAAAACAACTTTGAGTTCAAGGATAGGATGACACATACTTTCCTCCGATAGCACAATGCTTTGATGAAGAGCTTATTCTTCATTTTTTTCTACAAATTTCTTCTTCAACATTGTATCCGTGGCAACTTAGATCCATACATTTCAAACATAGGCTCATAATCGTATTTCTTATCATCAATTGTCAGCCAAAGGTGATAATTCCTTGGCAATTTGTATGAGTTGAGCATCATCTTCTTCCTGATCTGCATTCATAAGCTGCCATAGATTGGATCATCGTTGTAAACTTTAAAACAAGGTGATATAAAAACCTGCTCTTCATCATTAGGATATTTATCAAACAAAGGTTGATTTATGAATTTTTTCACTATGTTCACCTAATATCTCATAATGTTGCTCAATAATATGTTGTTTATCCTCTTATTGAATGATAGGAGATTGAAGAAAATCATGAGAACAAAAGGATTGATGAATACCTTTTGATATAACCATGTTTTATTTACATTTATGTTGTTCATCATCACTTTCAAGTTGCTTATCAAACGCGATAGCAACATTCCAAAAGCAAAACACTCGATCGGATACCTATCTTTATAAAAGGAATTAAAAGCATCATGAAACTCTTTCAAACAAGTGATGTTATTCTTAGGAATATCTCTATACCAATCAAGGTTTGTACCCTCCAAAGAATATCTAAACAACTTAATCTTTACGTTTTCATAAACAAAATGCGACCTATGAATCCACCATGAAAATCCCATAAAAATCTCAGCCTGGTACTTCCCAATCATGTCCACTACAAACCTTGAAAGAGAAACTTCCCATTTGCTTCTATCTCGGCAAAGGATTAGGAAAACCATCTAACTTTGAAAATTTTCAAAAGGCATATATTTTAGCGAGGATTGCTTCCATCTGAGTGTTGGATCTAAAACTAGTGGAATTGCCGTGTGAAAGATCACAATCTTCTTTCAAGTCGCCAATTCTTGTTCACCATCAAGAATTGATCATCGTCAATTTAAAACAAGAGAATCGAGAGAATATTTCGTTTCAAGGCCTTCGCCTCCCTGGAAGATGCACCAAAAGATGTTAGTACACTGAATCAACACTTGGATTATGACAAGCGCGACTAGCACACATCTTAAGCTCAAGGGCTTTTCTTATAATTTCATTGAGCTTTTTTTTGGAAAGTGGTTGAAACTCACACACACCGAAATGGATTTTGAGCAAATAATAATCTCTCACATATGAGGGCACTAGTGTATGATGTGGTACCAAAATTTAGTTTGTAGCTCGATAAATACAAGAATGGAAGATAAAAAGCGGATATGTAAAAAAAGAAGCCCACTGCTAAGAGAAAAGGGTGACACAAATTCAGATTTGAAATGTATAGTGAAAGAATGCATTTAAAAGACTTACAAGATTCTCTCTTTCCATTTAAAGAATCCTATTACAAGGAATGCTTCTAACTAACATGACCTCATGAATCAAGAATTATTGGTGATTAAAGATGACAAAAAATAGATTAACATGCATGCTAGATCAAAAGACTTATAAAAACATGAAACAAGGTTTAGTTCCACCTCAAGGAATGCTTATGAACAATCTTCAATTCATGCTGAATCGGGGAAAGCATGGAACAAGAGTTACAAAAACATATCCATATGTCTTAGAGGTTCACAAGACTTATGAAAACATAAGATAGAACTTTTATGATAAACTGGAAAGATCAGACAAGGTTTGTAAAAATAGAAGGGAAAACAATACACACACACACGCTTTGTGAGTCCTTAAGAGTGCATCCTGGATATATTATCAACTCAAAAATATTCAAGACAGGTATAAAATAAGTTGAAAAAACCAATGAACGCTTTCTTACTCTCTCTTACGTCTATTTATATTTTTACTCTTTTTGTCTTATAGTAAGGCTTAGACCTTCGATTCCTTTCCTAATAACTTAACATAAAACATATAATAAAAAGTAAAATGTCTACTATTTTTTAGCCATTTACAATCCTAACAGAACTTTGATGGAAATAATCATATTGACAAACTATCTTTGAGCTTTTAAGAAGATACTTGTTATTTTCCGATAGGTGTCGAATTTTTAAAATCTTCTGTCACGGATTTTCCGTAAACCATTGACTCTTGCTTGAATGTTGCATGATGCCTTGTGGAAACATGTTGGTCTGAGATTAATGGTAGAAATATATTTCGGAGAAACTCTATCATTGTTCCTTTCCTTTGGTTCCTTGTTTGTCGTGATAGGATTTCGAAATAAACGAGGAAATAGTGTTGGAGTGGAAAAATCCATATAGATAGGTTTCAAACAAAAGGACTTTGGGCACATGAAAGATATGAGAAGGAGACACGTTGAATTGTGGGCTAGTGGGAGAAATAAAAGAGGAGCGATAAATATGGAGGTTTAACAGTTATGGAGGTGGATTAAGAGAGATAGCAGAAGTTTCATTTTATTATCGGGAGAGATTATTAAATAAATGATGAGCGAGAGGAGAAAAACCCTTTATACATATATTGAAATCAGCAGATCGAGGGTTGGAACGTTTAAATATAAGACACAAGCGGGAGGGAACACGATTTGCGATGGGGGGTGATGGTGTAGCAAGGAGGTGGGGTCACTCGCAAAACGCAAATCGGGAGTTTTTTGTGAGGAACGGAGTTTAAAGGTTAAGATTCATGAATGCGATGAGAATGGAAAGGTGGGGCCCATTTACATTGCAATCGAAGAATCAGGGAGTTTTGTAGGGACACAACAATTGTAAAGTGAATGAAAGTTAAACTGCGATAAGCGATTACGATGAAAGGGCAAGGGGTCCATAATGTTATTAAAGTGCGGTAAGTTATATCATATGATATATGATATTTCCAAGGTTTATTAGTAGTGCAGGGTAGAGCCACGATAAAATAAATATATGGTAAGTCTAAAAGGAAATATGATATGGCTATTAGTGGATGGGCGGAGCTATTTTTTAACTATAAAAAATGGATTTTAATAGTTAAAAATGGGTTTTGAAATAAATGAAACGCGAGACTTTGGGTTTTTTTGGAAAAAATGAAAGGTAAAAAGAGAGAAAATGAAATGAATGAAGGTAGAAATGAAATTTTCTCACCACTACACTCGACAACGACACTTTAATCTTTCAACCGAAGTCGAAAAAGGAAGATTGATTCCTTGGAGAATGATGACCAAACTTTGCAAATCTTTGAAAAATTGCATGCTAACACAAACTATGTGAGAAAATTACATAGTCTACTACACTTTGCTCCATTGTAAGTATTGCAAGTGAAATTACCAGACTTTTCCCATCTAGTCAAACCATTATAAATGACTAAATCAAAAGCCCCACATAGAGTAATCAATCGTTCACCAAAGAGATTGCAGTCCCTTGTCCTCCGAAATTCTTTCCCACCGATGATTACTCTCTTCGTAAGACATATAGATTGGAGTCTTCTTTAATGACTTCGCTTCAGCTAAGAATATATTGCAATATTTTCCTTTAAGAGGCATTTTTGTGGTCAAGCCCTCTACTTTTGTAGATTTTTTGAAAATTGCGTGAAAAAATAGCATGTTGCAATTTTGATGCATTTTTCAGATACCAACCAAAGGGTTAAGCGGTGGAATCATGCCCATGATCCATCGGGGATCGATCAACGACTCAAAAAGCGGTCCGTCGGGATGTAAGGCATCATGTTGTTACACCTGAAAACTCACATCCTTGACATTCCGCGGCACGTATGAGCTCATTATTACTCATACTTCCTCCTTTTGCAAGTCTAATATACCAGACTCCTCATATCAAGCTTCAAAATCGGAAGAAAATCCTTAAAAATCCCCTAAAGAATTGGTATCGCACTTTCTCTATGCATTCCCTGCGGTCCCGCACCTAAAGCTCGACCTGCATGCGGAACCATACACGCACGTTCTTTGTGTAATGGGTGCGGACCTCACGCAAAAACATAAAAGGCGAGAAAATGAAGATTAAAAAGTGAATTCAGGTGAATTCTAGAAGATTCTAGAGATGAAATTTTTCGAATGGATACGCTTTGAAGTCGGGTTCATGCATCCCTCTCTTAATGGAGCTAACCCCTTGATGTAAGGAGCTTATCCCTTTGAAGGAGGATTCTATCCCTTCATATTTGGAACTAGAAACCTCCTCTCTTTCACTATAAAAAAGAGGCCTTGGGTAGCCTCAAAGGGGAGTTCAAGCTTATGAGATTTGAAGTTAAATCTTTCGTTGAGTTTTAGACTTGAGTAACTTAAGACTTTCTGTGAGGTTAAATCACTTATCCTCATTTGTCTTAGTTCAAAGAGTGCAATGCTTGTCGAGTAAAGGAGATTCCCTGTCGGACCCGGGAGGACCCTGCACAACATCAAGGCACAGGGTTGTAAAGGTTTTTCTATCTTTAAAGTTAATACAAATATACTCATTTCTCTCATTAAATTATCAATTTGTGGTTTATTTCATAAATTCCTTGATCATTATGATAAGTATGATTTATGATAATGTCTTTACTGAGTCTTTGCTTAATCTTTTTCCTTGTTTGTGATTGCAGATATACGAAGGACGTTCTTTCAAAGGTACACGGGAAGGACTTCAACAAAATCAAGTAAGCAAGCAAAGCATTGGATATAAGGTAGGCCTTGCATTCGTAAAGTGTTTTTATAAATTGCATATGCTTAGAGAGAGATTAGTATAATTGGTCGTTTTTTGTTGCTAGTTACCTTTTTGTACTAGAGAGATCGGTCTTGTCCGCAAGACGGATTAATCTACACAACAAAATGGCGACTCCATCTGGGGAAGAACTTTTGTTTGTTCTTGGTTCTCTTTGATTTTTGACTTGAGAAAAGGTTTCTTTTTTCTGGTTTTTGATTGATTCACATCGCATGTCCAGGGTGCTTTAAATTTTTTTCTGTTTTTGAAAATTTAGAAGTTTTTTGGATTTTTCTATCATTTTTGCTAGACCGCACTCTGCATAACTGATACAGTGCATGGGCGGTTTCGCACGTTCTTTATAGAATACGATGCGGGACCCCACTCTGTTAACACTGCTACATGCGGATCACTGTAAAAAATTTTGAAAAAAATCTCTAGGTTTCTTTTCTCAGTTAATTTTTAGATCTTTGGTTTCTGCCCGGATCTGGTTATTGTGTCTATCAAGAATTCATTGTTTATGAACTCCAACAGGTGTCGGTGTTTTGAATGATTTTCTAGAAGTTTTTTGCCGATTGGATTATTTTTTCCCTGTTTGGTCTTTGTAGTGATTCAAATTTTTGACAATCTGTAGTATCTCATATCACATAAGATCTCTTTTTGTCTATTGAATCCGACCTCATTGTGAAAACATCCTAGTTTGAGAAATTAAGCCTTTTGATTTCTTTTGCAAATCTTCGAAAAGAACTTGTCCGAAAAGTTTTGAATTTCATTTATTCTTTGAGTGTTTTGGAAAACATATTTTGAGTGTTTTTGATCTGTTTGATAGATTCTTAGTTTGTTGAATAACTAAGAGAAACATTCATAAAAAAAAAACTCTAAAAAGCTTTTACTCAATTTAGATTAGTTTTTTTAAAGATTAGTCTTCATAGTTTTGAATAGTTTTAATTTTTGTAGATTTCTTTCGAAAAGAGAATTGTTTTGTAGCTTCTTGTTTGGAAAAGAAAATAGTTTTTCTTGTGAGCTTTGATAGTTTAACGAAAAGACAAAATAGTTTCTTTCCCTTAGTTTTCATGTTTGAAGAAGAAATTTGAAAGTTGCATTCTCTAACTCTTCTTTAGATAGAAAATTCATTGAAAGAAAAAAGAATTGAATATCATCATAGGTGCATTTTAGTGTTTTTGGAGGTCGAGTCTTCACATCATACAAAGTTTCATTTCCGCGCCCATTTGACTTAAGAAACAGTTCTTAAAAGTAACGCTTAAATAAAATTCATCTAGTAATCTTTTTATTTTTAGGGCTCATCACCAACATAGCTTAGGCTAGTATCTTGAGTAGGGAGTAATTAACTCTCCAAGGTAGATAAAACAAACAAGTAGATATATCTTGCGGTAGGAAGAATTCAGGTTGTTGCATGTATGCTCTGGGAAGCTCCTCTTAAAGGAGTTAAGCACGAGATCATATCTCGAACCGGGTGGGGTAATCAATCCTTCCTCATTGGGAACGATAGAAGATATACACGTATTAAAACGGTAAACCTCGGATAGACCATTGTCGAGGAGCCGGTCACTTGTCAGGTAAACCTTGGATTCTGTTCAAAGAGCCTTCAAGGGGATTGAGCTTTGTTACTCCGCCCTTGCGTGTGTGTCGGATCGTAGACGTGTTCCCCAGTGTATATTTGTTTCAGTTTGGTAACCTTAGAGGCCATAATCTTTAGGATTCTTTCCTAAGGTGACGGTGAGGGAAGATCCCACCATGCACTAGAGCAGGGCGTCGACTAGACTCACTTGGACTCTCTGGGGGTTCTCTTCACTCGAGATGGTTATGTGAAGAAACTTGTGCCATCTGTTTCATTAAGCAAGTTGTCTGGGTAACTTGTTCCAACCGCCTTTTAGTGTTAAAACTCTACTAAGTTGGATTTCATCACCAACTAGTGATTTTAGTACGGAAAGTTACTTGTTTGTGTGTGGTTTGAACTCTTAGATTTTTAAAGCGTATGATTCAATTGTTTGTTTCTTAGAGACTTTAGGTGTTTTCATTGGAAATTTTTTCTTTGTTTGCGTGTGATTAGTTAATTTTTTCATCGTGGCGGAATTGCGAGACAATCCCGGAGAATACAAGGGAAACCCTGAGTTTACACCGGAGTCATTTAGAAGGGCTTCGGGCTGCGGTACCACACGGTAGCGTAGAATTAGATCAACGAGGCTGAAAGCTTCGCTATTGTGATACATCCCGATCATCAAATTCCCACAATGAGAATATATTCAAGAACCGATTTCGAGTTTAAGTCATCGAAAATATTTCTCCTACGGGAGAATTATCTCGACGAACCCGAAATCTCCGAGCACTGAGCGAGATCTTACGTGTTAGAAACATCTTCGGGATTTATCTCACCAACTTCTAGCGATCTAGGTTCACCAAGGGTTAGAAATATCATTCCTGAAAATCTTCCTTCGGACTAATTTCTATGAAGAACTTACTAATCCGGGACGAAGACATATCTCTTCCCAACTCCCCCTCAATCGTTAAATCTTAGGGAGCGTGAATCCATTTTCTACGACCCCTATTCAAACTAATCCCCTGTATCTTTCTTTAACTGATTTTTTAGAGAATCCGGGTCTTACTTTTTATCCACCTCGAGCTCCATTCCATCCTACACCCGGAGGTTACTATCCAGTCATCTATTATGGCTGGAGAGTCGTCCATGTTTTCACAAACGCACGAATCTTTTACATGGTGGTCCTTCCGTTTCTGCGGGATATCAGTCTTTGTCTGGTACTTTCTCGGGAGCAACTCCTCAACCTATCGAAAATGTGTTATCATCTGGTCTTGGTGGACTTAAAAATTGAAACGTCGAACGCAGAGCAAGTTTTTATGATGTCTCGGTAATATTCCTAATCCTCAAGCTCAAGGCGATCGGCTTTCATACGGGGGTCAACCTCGGGGAATTCGGTTACCACTTGGGGGGCAACCTCGGTGGTGGGCAATTACCGCTTGGGGGGCAACCCAAGGTAGTCGAGTACCACCCGGGGCTCAACCTCAAGGTAGCTTTTTTCCCGAGACAAAGCCGTGGATCAATATTATTTTGGGGGCGGCCCCAAGTACGATACATACCTCAAGGTTACCAACCCCAAGGACAAGTACATTCCTCAAGGTCAACCCCAAACTCAATATGCTCCCTCAGGGTCCTCAACAACCCCCAGCTTAAAGACGTGCCTCAAGGTTATCAACCTCAGGGCGGTACTCAATACAAGGATACCGGCGGCCTTTCACTGGGTCGACCATCTATTCAAGGAACCGGAACTTTACCTTATTATCAACCCTACGTTCAACCAGGGTTTTGGTCCTTACGTTCAACCTTCCGGGACGAGTACTCCCGGAATGATGGTGTGGGATCCGTCCCAATATCAACGACCTTTGCAGCCCTAATGTGCGGATACCTTATCAACCTGGTCGGCCCAATGGTTTTCGGTTCAATTCGCAAGGCACTGTCGAGCCGCTATTCAAACTCTCGCACCCTAGTTCGGTTCAGCGAGGGCGGGCCTAGTACACCTCGGACTCGCCCTCAAACTGCGTCAGAATCTGCCGCAAGCGTCCGATTTCAACTCGTTACACCTATTTCGGAGTGTCCGCAGCCCCGAGTTCGGCTATCCCTCGTATCCGGGCAAATCCCTCAAGTCTCAGACTGGTCGGTGGCCTACAACTCGGACTATAGTTCGGATGCTCCACGGGACAATCCGTACAAGTACGCTTGTTACGATTCACCTCGCTTTATTTATCAACCGCATTCAAGGGCAAATGCAATACGGTCCCTATGTTCGTAATCCGAGCTACCGACCATACCCTGGTTATACTTATCAACAACCTCAAGTATGGTCCGATTCATCCTGGTTATCCAGGGAGGTTATACAATACCCAATGCTAATCCAATTCCTAGTTATCCCGGGTATCCACCTCCCGGATCTCGCTTTGGCTTCTCAAGGTTTTCGTGACCCTAACCGTCGTTTCACTAGTTCATCGCAACTTTGGATTTACCGAGATTTGACGCGCCTTACTAATGATCCTATTTTCTATTATCGTAATCGGCGTCAATGCCTCATAAGTTGCTCGATGACATACCAAAATTTGAAGGTAAGTCGGGGAGAGGATCCATCAAATCATGTGATGACTTATCACCTTTGGTGTGCATCTAATTCTATTGTTGATGATTCGATTCGCTTACGTCTTTTCCAAAGGACACCTCATAGGTCTTGCGACCTAAATGGTACATTGAGTTGCCACGAGGCTCGTTTACAATTTCGACTCGATTAGCAACGTCTTTCTTAACTCATTTCCACTGTTACTGTCGAGATACGACAATGGCATTGAAATTATTAACTTCACTAAAACAATCTACGTCCACGTATATTTACGATCATATTCATGAGTGGCGACGTGAGAGCGTGCGATTGGTGAAGGTTTATATTCGGATCAAATTTTTAGCGAGTGGTTTGTAAAATCATTTTCATCGCCTAAGATCATCGAAGATGTAGCTAAAGTTGGTGTTGTTACTGAAGAGCAAGTAATTGCTCAGAGCTCGATGACTCTAGACCTCGTTTATACTGCTAATCGGGTACTTTACATGAAAAAATTCCGGATTTACCCAAACAAGGTCAAATTAGTGCTCCTCCTTCAGGGGTCTCATGCCGCCGATCGGTATGATTGGTACGGTTAGTTCAAAAAAGTAAGAAGAAATCTTCAAAGAATTCTTCTCCAATCATAACTTTACCCGATTCCCCCGAAGGGAGAATCCTCTCAAGAAGTTTTGCCGATATTCATGTCGTTGAAACATCTACTAGCAAAATCAAAAACCGGTGGTAAAAAGAAAGGGAGGAATAAAAACAAGAAAAATTCGAAGGAGAAAACGAGATAGAGAAGAATCCAATGATGAGAAAACGTAAACCTCGTTATCCTTGCTTCATTTGTGAACAAGATCACTTCACAAAAGAATGCCCATATCGAGAAGAGGTTACGAAACTCATTAAGGATCGCAACAACCTGCTCTGTCTTGAAGGATCCTTTTCCGATTCAAGATAGTAAGATGATTGGTTCTTCCTCGACCACTTTAGAAGAGCCTATTATGATGATGTCTCATATAAGGGTTGCGACGCGATCGCAAGATTACGGTTCTAAGAATCCCGTTGATGGCAAAGAAGGAGAGTCTTCCAATGCCAACGCATCAAATACAACTCCTCCCTGTTTCCGATCCAAAGCTGCGGATCGAGAAACAAAATCCGGACTTGATAATCAAGCCGCACGCTAAAGGTGTTCTTCGTAAATCAGCTTTCAATCCACATGCGAGAGCTACTCGAATTACAACATTGTTGAAGATTTAGCTATTTCTCCTTCGAGCAATGTCGGCTTTGGAAGTCTTTGCAGATCATGTCCCAGGCACGAGCAGTAAATTGTTATTGTTACTGCCATAGGAGTTTGTTGATATTAATGATTCTAACCTTATAATCTTCGATTTAGAAACTAGTACACCACGTCTTCCTCATCAAATGGCTTTCCAGATTCCGGTGTTAGTCAAAAACGGACCTATTTTTTCGGACTGTGATTGATGAGGGAGCTTCAACGTGTATTATGTCGCTTCGGTGTTGGAAATCTCTTGGTTCTCCTACACTTAACCAATCTCCGACGATTCTAAAAGCTTTTGATGGTCGAGGTTTTCAACCTTATGGTATTTTGCGGGGATTTACCCATAGGGGTTGAAGGGAAAATTGTTAATCTAGATGTGGAGGTGGTTGATGCCCCTCTAGATTACAACCTTCTCTTTGGGTCGTAGTTGGTCTTATGCTATGACTACGTTGTTGTCTCTTCGATCTTTCGACTTATAAAATTTCCATATCAAGGAAGGATCGTGACAATAGATCGGTTAACTTATTTTTTCGTCGTACTCTGACTCTCTGACGAAACAATCCAGCATGTTGGTAAAACGACTATCTCTTATAAGGATGTTGGAGTAGGTTTGATTAAAGATTACGGTTTTACTAGGAACTTTTTTCCTTTCCTCCTCCTAACGTATCGTCTTCTACGAACTATTCATATGATTTCGTCGGACACGGTTTTGATCGATAATCCTTGGATACTACCTTCGGAATCCGAGATTGACTCATTTGATGGCATGATGCCTTTGAGTCCATTTGAAATTGCGTGCACGGTATGCAGTATGCTTTTTTCCAACACCTTTTCAACCAAAATTGATCCAATGAATGGGATCCAAGAGGAATCACTTTCTATTTCTAGTTCGGACGCAACGACATTTCTGAAATTGTTCATACTGAATGAGCAAATTCGTGAGTTTTTGTGCTGTTGATGATTTACCATGGGAAGATCTCCATCATAGGTCTTCATTCTTACTCGAATTAGATCATTTTGAAAATGATTTCGCTTCAATCTTTTCTCTTGAATATGCCAAGGAACCTCGGAATCCATTGAAAAATCACGATTCGAGTTAAATTTAGAAAATATATCTAGAACGGTTCCAATTGACATTTCGGTAAAACACTGGAATAATTGAAAACATTCATATAGGTGCTTGTTGTTCGGAGCGAAGAAATTCAAACTTATAAAGCCCTATTTCAAGAATTCCGTGACGTGTTTGCCTGGTCTTACGAAGAAATGCCGGGAATTGATTCATCGATCGTAGTACATGAAATTAAGACTTACCCGGATGCTAAACTGTTCGTCAACGATTACGTCAAATACATCCTAGAAAAAGTCATCGCTATAAAATGCGAAGTTGAAAAATTACTTCGAGCGGGGATTCATTTATCCAATTCCTTTAACGGATTGGGTATCGAATATTGTTCCTGTGACTAAAAAAACAAGGAACAATAAGAGTATGTATCGATTATAGGGATATTAATCGAGCGTGTCCAAAGGACAATTATCCAACTCCCTATATCGATCGGATAATCGACGATTGTCTTTGAAGTGAACTATTCTCCTTTATGGATGGTTTTTCCGACTACAATCAAATAAACATACTCCTCATGAGATCAACCTAAAACAGCTTTTCATTTGTCCATGGGGAACATTTGCCTATTGTAAACTACCTTTTGGACTTAAGAGCGGCTGGAGCAACTTTTCAACGGGCCATGTCTTATGCGTTTCATGACATTAAGCACATTGTTCAACCATATCTTGATGATTTACCCTGCTCATTCATCACGTAGGGCCGATCATCCCACTCATTTAAGAGCAATTTTTATGAGATGTCGGCATTATCGGATAAGGTTGAATCCGCATAAATGTGTTTTCTGCGTAGAATCGGGTCGTTCATGGGATTTGTTGTCTCAAAATCAGGGCATTCGTGTTGATCCTTCGAAGGTCGAAGCTATTGTTAAATTGCCTCCTCCTTCGACATTGCGCTAACTCCGAGTTTGCAGGGGAAAGCAAACTTTTTACGTAGATTTATTCGAACTATGCCGAGCTTGCAAAGGGTTTTACCCGGTTGTTGAAACAAGATATTCCGTTCTTTTGGGACGAGGTCGCGATCGATCTTTTTGATGCACTTAAACACGCGTTGACCCATGCAGTTATGTGCATCCTCCCAACTACAACCAGGATTACTTTCTATATCTCGTTTGCTTCTCATTCCACTATTGGGATGGTGCTAGTTCGGGAGGATGAATCTCACAACGAACATGTGATTTATTATCTTAGTCGAAATTTGAATCCGACTGAAATCAAATATACACATGTGGAGAAATTGGCCTTGGCAGTTGTTCAAGTGTCCAACGTTTTCGACATTACATATTGTTACGTAAAACCCACGGTAATTTCTGATTGCAACCCTATGATGTATATTTTGACCGGACAATTGCTAGGGGGGCAAATATTCTAAATGGATAGTTATCCTACAAGAATTTGACTTGGAATTTGAAAAATCCAAGGCAAAGAAATCTTTGGTTTTTTGCGGAACTAATGTGTGATTTTCCCTCTATCGATATTGAAACAGTGGCGAGAAGAGTCCATTGTGGACGAATCTTTGTTTCTTATCGATGACGCTTTGATCCATGGTATGGGGATATTATTGTATATCTCCAAACCCAATCTTTTCGGCTCTGAAATTTCACGAACTCAACGACGGAAAATACGCTTCCAATCCCAACAATATAACATCATTGGTGATACTCTTTATCGACGAGGAGCGGATTCTGTTTTCCGACGTTGTTTAACTCATGAAGAAGCTGAAAAGGTACTCAATGACTGTCATTACGGAGCATGTGGCGGTCATATGTTCAGGGTATGCTACTGCCCAAAAGATATTGCGTGCGGTGTTATTTCCGGCCAACATTATTTAAAGATTGCATTTATGCGGTTCGGAAATGCCACAACTGTCAAATTTTTGATAGAAAAATGCGCGCGCCACACGCTCCTCTTCACCCTATAATTGTTGTTGGTCCATTTGCAAAATGGGGTATCGATTTTTATCACATGTAACCCTCACTCGGCAGGGGGCATGCCTATATTATTCTCGTTTGTAGATTATTTTACTGAAATGGGCCGAGGCGATGCCTACATATTCAGGTGACGGCAAGACTGCTTTGCAACATTCGTGTTCAATCACATAATTGCTAGGTTTGGTGTTCCTCAAGCTATTATTACGGATCATGGAAGTCATTTTCGGAACATCATGATGGCTCGAATTAACGGAACAACTTGGTCTACGCCACGATAATTCCACTCCGTACTATCCACAAGCAAATGGCACGGTTGAAGCTATTAATAAATTTTTAGTCACCATGATTAAACGAATCATTGGTATTCACAAGACGAATTGGCATTCCATGTTATTTTCAGCGCTTTGGGCATATCGAACCTCGATCAAAACATCAACGGGTTTCACTCCTTTTCAACTAGTTTACGGTTTAGAAGTGTGCTACCAATTGAATGCGAAATACCGTCATTAAAATTAGCCATAGAATTACTTCAGACTACGTCCGAAGAGGAAAAACGTTTATTGTACTTGGCCCAATTAGATGAGAATCGGCGAAGTCTTTCGCAATAGCAAACGAGGCTCATGTTAAAAGGATAAAAGCTCGGTATGATAGAAATGTGACCCCTCGAAATTTTTTCGGAAAGGAGACCTAGTTTTACTTTATGATCAAGCTAACGACAAGCTAGGAGCTGGAAAATTCGTGCCTATGTGGCATGGTCCTTACATTGTGAAACGAAAGTTAGCAAAAGGGGCCTATGAGTTAGTAGATTTTTGATGGTGTCCCTTTAGATAAACCCGGAAATGGGCTTTATCTAAAGAGATATTACGCTTAAACAAGGTGTGGAGATTTTTTGTTAGTTTTAGATTTCTTTTCATTGTTGGTGTGTTTTAGATTAAAAAGTGTGCCTAGTTTAGAAGTGTGTTTTTTCACTATGATTTGCTTATCCGAGTTTTACTCTTGATATTGCGGATGTCGACGTCTCTTCAAACCTACATTGGTTTTTGCTTGATGGTGCTTGTCGTAGTACACGGAACATTTCTTCCGCAGCTTGGGTTATCTATTCACCCTCTACGATGAGTTAGTATCCATGCATGGGGGTAAGCCTTGGTCAAACAACAAATAACATTGCCGAGTATAGTGCGGTGATTGAGTTATTATCTCGAGTCCATATCATTTGGAATTCGGAGTTTGATTGTAAGGTTGGATTACTCGAACTTGTTGTATTACAGACTTAACGGGGTTTATACCATTAGAAATCCGGTGTTATTACGGTTATTTTTTTAGAGTTCGTCTCTTGGAACGTGAGTTTGATTACATTGAATATCAGACATATTCCAAGACGTTTAAATACATTAGCAGATTCAATTGCTTCTAGTATGATAAATAGACATTTGCAATAATTAAAAAGCGATAGAAACAAAAAACATTCATTTATATACGCGAGATAGCCGTCAAAAATAGTGATATATATCATAGGAGTGTGTTCAAAAAATATACATCGTCTTCGATCATAGGTTGGAAACACCTTATGATCGGCAAAAATGGTAACACAAAAGTACAAAAATGAGTCTATATGATCATCTCATCAACGATGATGATCTCGATAGGAAAGCAACTGCTCGAGCCACCTCGCATAGGAACCTCTGAAAGGTCCTGGGACTCCAATCACATATCTTTGAAGCCTGAAGGGAATATCATCTATACTCGTCTACGGTATGTCTAGAGTCAAGTGCTCTAGATGATGTTCCAAATCGGTCAAAATTTCTCTCGATTGGCCTCGTTGAGGGCAGGTGCGGGCACAATCGGTTGCCTCCTCTCGAAAGGTTGGAGATGAGCGCGGACGTTGTGGACCCACATCCGTATTTGAAAAACTTTTGGTTATTAGTTTTCTAAGACGATAAAAAAATTAAAAAAATTTAGAACTTAGCAAACGTTGAAAAATGTTTTACACGAATCGTCCCACTTGTTCCCCTGCAGGGGAGAGACATCTCTCTATCTCCGCGGAAATCTATCCCCTGCATATGGAAAATCCTCTATCGTAAAAAATTTGGCGATCTAGCCAATGAAAATATGAAGCGAGGGAATCGTACAATCTCGGTGCCCTCGATAGCATGACGAGCCATCGGCACGGACCCGACGAACCATTCTTGGTTCTCGAAGTCGACAGGCATCAGTCGAAATACTTTGTGGAGCTAAGCCGAGGGACCCTCTCCAAAGCAAAAGAAACGACAATGGAACCATATCCAAAGTTTTTTAGTTTCCCGGTTTTTTGCTCTCGGTAAGTTGGCCTTTTATATTTGCCAACACGGCCTGCATTGATTGAAGATGGTGCCACGAAACATGATCCACAGAGCAATGCACATTTGGGAACCCGATAGCTACATGAAGCGCGGCACTCCCACATAGTTTGGTAAATGATGAATGCTATAACTTTCGATTCGGGACGGATGATATGTTTTATGTCAATCCGTTTGTCCCGAGGATCCGCTCTGATCATTGCAAAATTCGAGTTGAAGACTAGCGACGGTCCCGGCCACCCGGCCTAGTCCCAAACAAAGATACATGTTCGCCCCTTTTGGACAAACCGATCAAAAAGTATATATCCTCCGACTCAATTTCGAGCCGGTGGTCACCAATGAAGAAACACTGGGTCCTCCACATGCCATCTGTCTACCAACCATGTTAAGAGTTCCACTTGTGCCCTCATGCCGGAGATGGCCTGTGAATTTGTATAAAGCGAGCACGCTTTTAATGCCCTTTGTGTGGGCAAATGGAGTATTGCAGCTTCATCCACATCCTCATGTTCCCTTTCTCGCCAAATAAGCATCTTGTTAATCCCGCAACATAAAATAAGGCATATTAGCATGATTTCATTTGAAAACTTTTTGGCGTAAATTTGAGAAAACTATGCTTGAATTTTAACCGCGGGTACCGCACCCGCCCCTTTTGTAAACGGAGCGTAGCTCCGCACGCAAAGGTGTGTGTCGGGTGCGGCACCCCCGATTTTTTCCGGTTCAGAAAAAAATCGGGGTCCGCAGCAACTTTCGTGTCCCGCTGCGGACCCCAGCGGCGCATTTTTTCGACCTATTTTTGCCCTAAAAATCAAACTAAAGCCTAAAAACGAATTTTAAACGGATGAAAAGCAAGATAAGGAGGTTGTGGATTACCCAGGGATGACGATTTTCGATTCCAACGGTTGAATTTTCCGGAATCTTCACGGGAACTTTTTATCCAAAAGCTTTTTACTTTTCACTCTGCTAATCTGAACGGTAAAAATGAAATAGAAAAAGTCCTTTTTATAAGTTTTTTCGAATGAATGAATTGTAAATTTATTTATTTTTCACTTTAAAAGGGATATTTTTGAAAGCATTTTTTATTTATCTTAAACGAGTATGTGTAATGTTTTGAGTTTTTGTGCGAAACAGGGATTTTTCGAGTGAAATAATCATTTTTCAACAAAGAGCATACTTTTATCACTTTTTTCGGACTCTTTCAAAAATTTTACGAAAAAGCGAAACCTTGGAGTCCTCTTTAAGCTCTTTTCGGACTCTCTAAATATGAAAAGATTGCTTGAGTACTTGACTATTCAAACTCGTTAAAGTAAATGAGCAGTCGTCCCTTCGGTATAAGTTTACCCCTTTTACGGATTGAAATGGACTATTTACTGAAAAAAGGTATACGTTGACTAAATACGGTCAATAGAGTTCTCTCCCGCATTATTTTATCCTTTTTCGGGCTCGAGAGACTAAATTTACGAAAAAGAACACTCATGGAGTTTTCTTAAGTTTTTCTTCGACTCCCTAAAACTGAAAAAACACCGGAGTTTCTCCTATCTTGGGACTCGTTAAAACTTAACGATAAAGGACCCTGTTTAATTTTCAACGGAACGAACCACTCCTTCTTAGGGTTCGAATTTTAAACTAAGTTGGACTCACCCAGAATGGTGAGCTTATAACCAAGCAAATGTTATCCTCCTCAAGCTTGTCAAAAATAAAGAGGTACTTGCCGAAAATGGTGGGGGAAAAGAGAGAAAAATGAGCATGTTTGTTGTATTTTAAAATTGTCCGAAAACTCAGTCGACCACTCTTGGACACGACACTTATATTCACCTGGGTTGGGAAATCCTTTGCTTAACGATTAATCAAACCACATTGAAAATTTTCAGTAGGGTTTTCGGGTATTAGCTTTGAGTCAATTGTCACCAAGCCATCTCTGGTGTCGTTATGTGTCCAAGAGAACAGTTCAAACAAAACCATTCATCTCGCAAAATATCCGTCATCCATCATTGACCATCCCTCGAGTCAGTCCTTGCCAACGTATTTTTCAAAACTTGATCTATGATTTCGTGTTGTGGGCTTGCCTACGACGGATCGCTTTCTATCGACATCGGCACATTATCTAGGAAGTTGATCCGTGAAATCGTCGGTACCTTGAAATCTGCATGCCTCAATGGTGGGTTTCTCGCTTTCAGACGACAGGGTTACATTAATGACCTTCGATCGAATGACTCAGTGAAATGTTCGACTTCAACTCATTCATTCACATTCCATGGACTGATCTTGAGTACTTTGAGAGCCATTGACATTATCGGTGGTTTCTCTCACACTTGTTAACGAGTTCACATCATTGATTTGGTAATCAAGTGGTTTCTACCATGTTCGACTTCAATACATTCATTCACATGGATAGAATCGTACTTGGTTCGAGATACGGAAATCAAGACCTGGATCTAGTTTCCACCATCCAGTCATGAGGAATTTTGTTGTCATCTATACGAGTAGACTTTTGATAAAGCAGATGGGCTGCGTCCATCACTGTAGTCTACATATATTTGTACTATGATGTATTCAAAATCATTCCCCGTGTCGGAACGATTTCGGTTAGTTTATAGTTAGTTTTTTTATCCGAGTATGGGAATGCCTACCTCGAGTGATGACATATACATGTATATATTTTGCATTGAATGTTTTTTACAGGGTGCGGCCCGGGTGTCCACGAGGATGATCTTTGAAATGATAAAAGTCTCGCACTCTTCATATATGACGACTATAGCTTCATCTATTACGGACTTTGCACTTTAGGGAGGGCAATTTGTTACAACGAAAAGCTGTCACCTTGACATTCGCGTGACAGTATGAGCTCATTATTACTCATACTTCCTCCTTTTGCAAGTCTAATATACCGAGCTCCTCATATCAAGCTTCAAAATCGAAGAAAATCCTTAAAATCCCCTAAAGAATTGGTATCGCACTTTCTCTATGCATTCCCTGCGGTCCCGCACCTAAAGCTCGACTGCATGCGGAACCATACCGCACGTTCTTTGTGTAATGGGTGCGGACCTCCGTAAAACATAAAAGGCGAGAAAATGAAGATTAAAAAGTGAATTCAGGGTGAATTCTAGAAGATTCTAGACGGGAATTTTCGGAATGGATACGCTTTGAAGGCTGGGTTCATGCATCCCTCTCTTAATGGAGCTAACCCCTTGATGTAAGGAGCTTATCCCTTTGAAGGAGGATTCTATCCCTTCATATTTGGAACTAGAAACCTCCTCTCTTTCACTATAAAAAGAGGCCTTGGGTAGCCTCAAAGGGAGTTCAAGCTTATGAGATTTGAAGTTAAATGTCATTGAGTTTTAGACTTGAGTAACTTAAGACTTTACGTGAGGTTAAATCACTTATCCTCATTTGTCTTAGTTCAAAGAGTGCAATGCTTGTCGAGTAAAGGAGATTCACCGTCGGACTCCCGGGGAGGACACTGCACAACATCAAGGCACGGAGTTGTAAAGGTTTTCTATCTTTAAAGTTAATACAAATATACTCATTTCTCTCATTAAACTGTCAATTTGTGGTTTATTTCATAAATTCCTTGATCATTATGATAAGTATGATTTATGATAATGTCTTTACGGTCTTCGCTTAATCTTTTTCCTTGTTTGTGATTGCAGATATACGAAGGACGTTCTTTCGAGTGCACGGGAAGGACTTCAACAAAATCAAGTAAGCAAGCAAAGCATTGGATATAAGGTAGGCCTTGCACCAGTAAAGTGTTTTTATAAATTGCATATGCTTAGAGAGAGATTAGTATAATTGGTGCATTTTGTTGCTAGTTACCTTTTGTACTAGAGAGATCGGTCTTGTCCGCAAGACGGATTAATCTACACAACAAAATGGCGACTCCACGGGGGAAGAACTTTTGTTTGTTCTTGGTTCTCTTTGATTTTTTGACTTGAGAAAAGGTTTCTTTTTTCGGTTTTTGATTGATTCACATCTGTACTGGGTGCTTTAAATTTTTTTCTGTTTTTGAAAATTTAGAAGTTTTTTGGATTTTTCTATCATTTTTTGCTAGGACCGCACTCTGCATACATCATTATGGTGCTTGCGGTTTCGCACGTTCTTTATAGAATACGATGCGGGACCGCACCTGTTAACACTCGCTTACATGCGGACCACTCGTAAAAATTTTGAAAAATCTCTAGGTTTCTTTTTTCACAGTTAATTTTTAGATCTTTGGTTTTCGCCAGATCGGTTATTGTGTCTATCAAGAATTCATTGTTTATGAACTCCAACGAGTGTCGGTGTTTTGAATGATTTTCTAGAAGTTTTTTGCCGATTGGATTATTTTTCTGTTTGGTCTTTGTAGTGATTCAAATTTTTTGACAATCCGTAGTATCTCGGATCACATAAGATCTCTTTTTTTCTATTGAATACGACCTCATTGTGAAAACATCCTAGTTTGAGAAATTAAGCCTTTTTGATTTCTTTGCAAATCTTGAAAAGAACTTGTCCGAAAAGTTTTGAATTTCATTTATTCTTTGAGTGTTTTGGAAAACATATTTTGAGTGTTTTTGATCTTGTTTGATAGATTCTTAGTTTCTGTTGAGTAACTAAGAGAAACATTCATAAAAAAAACTCTAAAAAGCTTTTACTCAATTTAGATTAGTTTTTTTAAGATTAGTCTTCATAGTTTTGAATAGTTTTAATTTTTTGTAGATTTCTTTCGAAAGAGAATTGTTTTTGTAGCTTCTTGTTTGGAAAAGAAAATAGTTTTTTCTTGTGAGCTTTGATAGTTTAACGAAAAGACAAAATAGTTTCTTTCCCTTAGTTTTCATGTTTGAAGAAGAAATTTGAAAGTTGCATTCTCTAACTCTTCTTTAGATAGAAAAATTCATTGAAAGAAAAAAAGAATTGAATATCATCATAGGTGCATTTTAGTGTTTTTTGGAGGTCGAGTCTTCACATCATACAAAGTTTCATTTCCGCGCCCATTTGACTTAAGAAACTTGACTCTTAAAAAGTAACGCTTAAATAAAATTCATCTAGTAATCTTTTTTATTTTTAGGGCTCTCATCACCAACATAGCTTAGGCTAGTATCTTGGAGTAGGGAGTAATTAACTCTCCAAGGTAGATAAAACAAACAAGTAGATATATCTTGCGGTAGGAAGAATTCCAGGTTGTTGCATGTATGCTGCGGGAAGCTCCTCTTAAAGGAGTTAAGCACGAGATCATATACTGAACCAGTGGGGTAATCAATCCTTCCTCATTGGGAACGATAGAAGATATACACGTATTAAAAACGGTAAACCTCGGATAGACCATTGTCGAGGAGCCGGGGGTCACTTGTCGGTAAACCTTGGATTCCGTTCAAGGAGCCTTCAAGGGGATTGAGCTTTGTTACTGCGCACCCTTGCGTGTGTGTCGGATCGTAGATTGTTCCCCCGGGTATATTTGTTTCGGTTGGTAACCTTAGAGGCCATAATCTTTAGGATTCTTTCCTAAGGTGACGGTGGAGGGAAGATCCCACTTGTACACGGAACAGACGTCGACTAGACTCACTTGGACTCTCCGGGGGTTCTCTTCACTCGAGATGGTTATGTGAAGAAACTTGTGCCGATCTGTTTCATTAAAGCGGGGTTGTCGGGGTAATCTGTTCCAACCGCCCTTTTCGTGTTAAAACTCTACTAAGTTGGATTTCATCACCAACTAGTGATTTTAGTACGGAAAAGTTACTTGTTTGTGTGTGGTTTGAACTCTTAGATTTTTTAAGCGTATGATTCAATTGTTTGTTTCTTAGAGACTTTAGGTGTTTTCATTGAAATTTTTCTTTGTTTGCGTGTGATTAGTTAATTTTTCATCGTGGCGGAATTGCGAGACAATCCCGAGAGAATACAAGGGAAACCCCACGAGTTTACACCGAGTCATTTAGAAGGGCTTCGGGCTACGGTACCACACGGTAGCCGTAGAATTAGATCAACGAAGCCGAAAGCTCTGCTATTGTGATACATCCCGATCATCAAATTCCCACAACGAGAATATATTCAAGAACCGATTTCGGTTTCGAAGTCATCGAAAATATTTCTCCTACGGGAGAATTATCGACGAACCCGAAATCTCCGAGCTCGACCCCGAATCTTCGTGTTAGAAACATCTTCGGGATTTATCTCACCAACTTCTAGCGATCTAGGTTCACTCAAGGGTTAGAAATATCATTACGAAAATCTTCCTTACGGACTAATTTCTATAGAAGAACTTACTAATCCGGACGAAGACATATCTCTTCCCAACTCCCCTCAATCGTTAAATCTTAGGGAGCGTGAATCCATTTTCTACGACCCTATTCAAACTAATCCCCTGGTATCTTTCTTTAACCGATTTTTTAGAGAATCGGGTCTTACTTTTTATCCACCTCGAGCTCCATTCCATCCTACACCCGAGAGGTTACTATCCGTCATCTATTATGGGTCGGAGAGTCGTCCATGTTTTCAAACGCTCTGAATCTTTTTTTACATGGTGGTCCTTCATTTCTGCGGGATATCGGGTCTTTGTCCGGTACTTTCTCAGGGAGCAACTCCTCAACCTATCGAAAATGTGTTATCATCGGGTCTTGGTGGACTTAAAATTGAAACGTCGAACGCAGAGCAAGTTTTTATGATGTTCAGTAATATTCCTAATCCTCAAGCTCAAGGCGGTCGGTTTCCTGCCGGGGGTCAACCTCGGGGAATTCGAGTTACCACTTGGGGGGCAACCTCGGGGTGGGCAATTACCGCTCAGGGGGGCAACCCCAAGGTAGTCAGTTACCACCCGGGGCTCAACCTCAAGGTAGCTTTTTCCCAGGACAAACTGTGGATCAATATTATTTTGGGGGGCAGCTTGGACCATAGCTTGTGGCATGTTATACCTTAGGGTTAGAGAGATTAACCATAGTATTTGACATGGATTTATTTATTGGGACATGTTTTTATTTTTAATTAAGGTTGTATTTATGTTTATTTTGGTATAGAATTTTTGGAAATTTTTAATTTAATTATTAATAATTTTTAGGTGGATGGTATCGATCCAACTTCTATAGAATATTTCTAATAGTATTCACAAATTAAAGGTTGAGATTTAGCTCAAAAATAGTTATACCTTTTTGCGTTTTTTATTAAATTGATTAATTAATATCAATTTTTACATGTAAAAAATTAATCAGAATAATTTATGGACTTCTTTGCAGCATAGTATTCTCGGTTGCTAGGGTTTACCTAGTCGTTGTGGAATCCATCATCATAAAGCCGCTAGCAACTAAGGAAATTTTGTTGCAGTAGTTTGTCGTCATTTACGCAGTCGACTAAAATCCATGCTAGCAGAAGTTGTCATTGATTGGAGCTCGTGGAGGTTTACGTTTGCAACATTTGTCCAGGATCCGTGACAACAGAAAGCATCACTAAAATTGAATCTCCCCTTCCTAATTACAGAACATCAACATGTTCAAGATCGATATAGGTTTAAGGAAAGCTAGGAATAAGGTCGTTGTCATTGTGGGGCTGAAACCCTAGATATTTTCTTGAGATTGTTACTCCTAAGGGGGATGTTTCCCCTCTATGGGATGAAGTTGTGGCCTTCCAAGCCCTCGTAGCTTTACTTTTGAAAAAACCCAAATCTAGGGAAGTGCAAGAAAATTTTGTGAAGAAGCTAGAGACTACCTCGTTAGTGGCCCTTCCATTGAGGTTTTGAAGAACTACCTTAGCATTTTTGGATCAAGCTCTAGTGGGGAAGTTTACAGGAATGTGGTCATCCCCAAGATCCATGGAGTTATGTTTGGAGAAAACTTGGAAGCCATTGACAAAATTAAATATTGGTTTGTATGTTTGAGGGAACAAGTTCTTTGTCTTTTTGTTTGAATTTAAGTGTAACACCCGCTTCCCGCATCTACCCAGGTAACCGGCCAACCAGGGTAAACATGTGACAAGAGGCTACTATAATGAGATTCAACCTTCTAGGTGAACTTAAGGAAGTGGAACCAACGGAAACACAACATAAAAACTTTGTACAAAAACCACAACACCCCCGGGAAGTAACCCAACCATTCAGGCCTCTTACCCCTAAAACACATTGACATTTTGACCTTTTTGAGCCATAGTCGTAGGCACAGGCTTGCATGCCTACGTTCAGGAGACTATAGCCGCAAGCATAACACTACATGCTAGCGATCAGGGCCCCATATACTCTGTTTTGTGTCAGCGTCCACGAGATTTGAGCCACCTTTCCAGGCCCAGAACCCAGTGCTATGCCCATAACTTCATGAAAAGTTCAGAGATGATAAATAAAAATAAGACAATGATATAAAAGAAATCACATCATTAAGAATTCATCTGGACCCCTACTAGCCATGACAGGCATTTTGTCAAACATGTCACAAACATGAATGTTATAGGTATAAACAACAAAACAGAACAAGGGGGTCTTGTACTTATTTGAGAATCACTAAGAAGCGTTTCTCCCCTACATCATTAGCTACCATGCAATCTAATTTACCATAGATACATTGTGCATTCATTTACAAGTAAAAAAATGGGGAGAGCCATACGTCATCATTGTTAAAATACATGCTCATAACCAACATAATAACAATAGAAGTACAGGGAATACAACAATAATAAAATCCACATAATAACTAGTACAACTATACATCAAATACCAAAGGAATGAATTTCTCATTAATGAATATAGAAACCAACAGGGGATGGGACTACCACATTCCCCCCGACCATAGATTGGTTGAACCAAATCGCTCTTCAGCCAATCACTCCTATGCCATATTCCAAGAATGAATGTGGGACTCCTAACCAACCAAAAATAACCAAATAAACATGAATTCTATCATAGTTCTTCGGCTACATCGTGAGTACTTTGAGTGCCTCCTAGTATATCAAGATTTATTGTAATCCACAGCCTGAATCAGGGATCATTAGGCCCTAAACCAAGACATACTCTCCATGCTTTACCATATATCCCATCTCGGGACTACTATGTCCAATGGAGAGCAATCCACCTCTTGGATTTACCATATATCCCGCCATTCATTGGCAATGATTCCTAGGCCCATCTAGGCACAAAATTAGGATTTATCGCAACCCACAGTCTAGATCAAGGGTTACTATGCCAGTGGCATTACCGTGATCCATAGTCCACTTCAGGGATCAGTAGGCCATGCATTTGTCATTTTGGAGATCCACCCCACTTAGCTTCGAATCCGTCTGACAATCCAACTCAACCAAAGTATGAGAAACCCATCTCATCAAAGTTATACAGAAATGGAAAAGCTAGGCTGAAAACACTATCACACCTGACAAAGCCCATGCCAAGATAGAAAAGAACTACATGCAATACCATGCATACCAAATCTAGCAAGGAAATCATATATTCAAATCAATACCTCCACATAAACCTGTTGTAGCTTCTTGATCCTGCTCTTCCATGCTTTCTTTGCCTTTCTTGCCCCAATGCCAAAGTGCTCTAAGAAAACTTTGTGTCCAAGAGTGTGAGAGAGAGAGAGAGAGAGAATAATGCGAGAGATAAAAAAAAAGCACTAACAAAAAGGTACCAACTAATCCTCTAAAGCCTTTTCATTAAAAAAACCTCTATTTTCTTCATTTTCCTTCATTTTCATCCTCACATGCAACCTGTGACCTTTAATCTCCTTTTTCTCCTAATTTCCATTATTTTCATAAATAAATGTGCGAAAATACTTTTTTTCCTCTTTAATGCCTTAGTCATTGCCTTTGTCAATTTCCTTAGCCATAATAAACCAATTAAACACCCTTAGTATGTTTTTCCCAACATTTAGCTTGGAATAAGTGTCCCATCATCCGTGGTTATTATTTTAACTTTTATTACATGGAATTTTCATCGGGGTTGTTACAGAACCCTCCCCTTGGGGGACCATTCTCGGTGATCAATCACACATATACCTCAGAAAAAACCGCTGGAAGACAACATATTGCTCATGGAGCTTTATAGCATAGCTCGATGCAGTATTCAGTAGGTAGGGATGTTATAGAATTTTATTAGTCTAGAAGGTTTCAACATTTGTGGAAAAAAAATCCTACTTCCACCATATCAGTTACAATGAAACTAGGCTGAAGCAAGTTCTTTACCAGATAAACAACAAAAGCATATGAAACCAAAGGATGCGTGACATGTCCAAAATTGGTGATAAGATCAGGATTTCTTTGTTGAGAGATCGTTTTGACAGTCCTCATCAGTATCTTAAGCCTCTTTCGTCTAGTGCAAACACTGTCATCACGAGGGCAGCCGGTCTAGACCTCCTTGTGAGGGTGATAATCAAGGAAGTATATTTGAAGCCTGAGCATCCAGTCAAAAAAAGAAACCCATAATCCTATAAGTTTTAACACAACTGTCTCCATAAATTGAATATCTAAATGAAATTACAAGCCAAAGTAATAAGTGAGGTCTGCACACAATAACCTGAGACACTGAAATTCATTACTTTTGTCAATCAAACAAATGTATTTTACAATCATTTTACAATCATTGGAAAAAAATTAAAAGCCTTCAAAGCGGAGGTTTGTAGCTTCCCGACAATTAAATAGAACTGTATATATTGACCCAAAATAAACACATCAATATCTAAAATAAACACTATGTGTTCCAATATTTGATACATTGCTCATTTGTCTGAACACAAGACCCACTTTGAATGGATCCTTACTTGTGCTCACTACAAACAAAACAGAATTGCAGGAAAATAGAATACCTTCCTTATTTGTTTTGTTGCACACAGAGAATCGACGTGGGTTCCTTGCCTGCACCAAAAAAATATGAAGGCCCAAATTAAAAGCATAAAATGGCATTAGAACGGAGACCTGACCTGTAAAAGAAATTGTGGCAGCAGTTGCAGAGAGTATATCTCGTGTTGAATTTTCAAAAGCCTTTTAAGCATTTCTGAATCCCCGAGTGGATTATATCATATGTTGAACTTTCCAAATCCCCGAGTGTTGGCATAGAGAGTTTGGACTGCATCCGACACACCGTGGCCGCCAACGTGGTAGTAGACCGCATTCCCCCTCACTGTGGTAGTGGTACCTTTGGCGTGGCCTCCGACGTGGTCGTAAACCTTATTCGCCTCATCGTGGACTCTGACGTGGTACCTGTTGACGTGGCTTTCGACGTGGGATCGTGGTATATTCTTGGTCTTGGTGTTACAGTTGGGCCTTGGTTCTACTTGCTGTTACAGTATGCGCGCTGGTTAGGACATCATCAGTCTCACTGTGCCCTCCAAGGTGGTAATGGTGTTTTAGTGACGTAGCATACTCGGAATGTTTAGTGGCTCTTTGGCGTATCGGAAGAACATTGAATGAACGTCCAAGCCTAGTTTGTTTTCTGAAAATCATGGAAATTCCTGCAAAAGATTTTTTTCTGCAAATCATGGAAATTCCCGCAAAAGATTTTTTTTTCTGCAAATCATGGAAATTCACACTCACGTGGCCAATTTTAATGCAACAATCCTAATTTTTGTCCGTTCTCGTGGATGGAAAATTTGGAGTGGCCGCGACTCGAAAACTGGTCTGTCGAAATCGATGCATTCTTAAGACATCATGCGCATTACCTGGACTTTTAGTGGTGTGGTGACGCTCGTGATAACATCATCCGCCCCAACTGACCTTCCATGTGGCATGGCAGGATTATAGGCGTTTCCAATTTTCAAAATTCCATAAGCTATGTTAATCATGGATTGTTATATATAACCATAGTTAGTTTGTGATATGTGTTAAGGACCATAGCTTGTGGCATGCTATGCATTACGACTAAAGAGATTAACCATAGTATACTAGCATTTTCACTACCGCGAAAAGAAACGCCGAAGGGGGCCCGCTGGCCACATCAACAAGTCTCTTTACGTTGATTGGTAGTTGGTGGAACTGTTCAGATTCTGTCACTAACGACAAATTTAAACAATGTCCCGAACTCAAACCCCCATAATAAAACGCCTTCGGCGTAATGACATGAATTTTATTATTGTGAAATGTTTTTATTTTGGAATAAAATTTTTAATTTAATTATTAATAATTGTTAAGTGGATGGTATGGATTTAATTTCTATAAAATATTTTTCATAGTATTCATAAATTAAACATTGAGATTTAGCTCAAAAATAGTTATACCTTTTTGTCTTTTTAATTAAATTGATTAATTAATATTAATTGTTACATGTAAAAAATTGATCAGAATAATTTATGGTTCGCTTTGCAACATATTATCCCGGTGGCTAGGGTTTACCTAGTCGTTGTGGAATCCATCATCATAAAGCACTGCAACCAATGAAATTTTGTTGCAGTAATTCGATGTCGTTTACACAGTGGACTAAAATCCATGCTAGTAGAAGCTATCATTGATTGGAGCTCGTGGAGGTTTACGTTTACAACATTTGTCCAGGATCCATGACAACAGAAGGCATCACTAAAATTGAATCTCTCCTCTCTAATTACGGAATGACGACATGTTCAAGATCGATATAGGATTAAGGAAAGTTGGGAATAGGGTCGTTGTCGTTGTGGGGCTGAAAACCTAGATCTTTTCTTGAGATAGTTATTCCTGAGGGGAATGTTTCCCCTCTACAGGATGAAGTTGCAGCCTTTCATGCCCTCGTAGCTTTACTTTCCAAAAAACCCAAATCTAAGGAAGTGCAAACAAAATTTGTGAAGAAGGCAAAGACTACCATGTTAGTGGCCCTTCCATTAGGGTTTTGAAGAACTACCTTCGCATTTTTGGATCGAGCTCTAGTGAGGAAGTTTACAAGAATGTGGTCGTCCCCAAGATCCATGGAGTTATGTTTGGAGAAAAATTGGAAGCCATTGATAAAAGGAAATATTGGTTTGTATGTTTGAGGGAATGGGTATTTTGTCTTCTAGTTTGAATTTAAGTGCAACACCCTCTTCCCACATCTACCCAAGTAACCGGCCAACCGGGGTAAACATGTGACCAGGGGCTACTATAATGAGATTCAACCTCCTAAGTGACCTTAAGGAAGTGGAACCGATGGAAACACAACATACATACCTTGCAACACCCTCGGGAGGTAACCCAACCATTTAGGCCTCTTACCCCTAGGTCACACTAACATTTTGACCTCTTTGAGCCATAGCCGCAGGCACAGGCTTGCATGCCTGCGTCCAGGAGGCTATAGTCGCAGGCATAACACTACATGCTAGTGGCCAGGGCCCCAAATACTCAGTTTTATGCCAGCGTCCCTGAGATTTGAGCCACCTTTTCAGGCCCAAAAATCATTGCTCTACCCAGAACTTCATGACAAGTTTAGAGATGATAAATAACAACAAGACAATGATACGGAAACAATGACATCATTAAGAACTTATTTGGACCCCTACTAGCCATGATAGGCATTTTTTCAAACATGTCGTAAACATGAAAGCTACAGGTATAAACAATATAGCAGACCAAAGGGGTCTCGTACTTATTTGAGAATTGATAAGAAGCATTGCTCCCCTACATCATTAGCTTCCATACAATCAATTTGACCATATGTACATTGTGCATTCATTTACAAGTAAAAACAAGGGGAGAGCCATACATCATCATTGTTAAAATACATGCTCATAAATGCCATAATAAGAACAGAATTACAATGAATATGACAATAATAGAATCAACATAATAACCAGTAAAATTATACATCAAATACCAAATGAATGAATTTCTCATTAATGAATATAGAAACCAATCGGGGATGGAACTACCACGTTCCCCCTGACCGTAGATTGGCAGAGCCAAATCTCTCTTCAGCCAATCACCCCTGTGCCATATTCCAAGCATGAATGTGAGACTCATAACCAACCAAAAACAACCAAACAAGCATGAATGCTACCGCAGTTCTCCGCCAACACCGTGAGGAATTTGAGTACCTCCTAGTCTATCAAGCTTTACCGTAATCCACAGTCTGAATCAGGGATCACTAGGCCCTAAACTGAGATATACTCTCCATGTTTTACCATACATCCCATCCCGGGACTACTAGACCCAACGGAGAGCAATCCATCTCTTGGATTTACCGTATCCCGCCATTAACTGATAAGGATTCCTAGGACCACGGAGGCACACAATCTAGATTTACCGCAACCCACAATATGGCCAGGGGTTACTATGATAGTGGTGTTACCCTGATCCACAGTCCGGTTCAGGGACCACTAGGCCATGTGTTTTTCATTTCGGAGATTCACCCCACTTAGCTTCGAATCCATCTGACAATCCATCTCAACCGATGTATGAGAAACCCATCTCATCAAAATTATATGGAAATGGAAAGGCTAGGCTAAAAACACTATCACACCTGACAGAACCCATGCCACGACATAAAATAATTGCATGCAATACCATGCATGCCATATCTAGCAAGGAAATCACATATTCAAATCAATACCTAAAAAGAATAATGTTGTAGATGCTTGATCCTTCTCTTCCATGCTTTCTTTTCCTTTCTTGCCCCAATGCCAAAGTGCTCTAAGAAAAATCTAAGTGTCCAAAGTGAGGGAGAGAGAGAGAGAGAGAGAGAATAATGAGAGAGCTCCAAAAATGCACTGATAAAAAGGAACCAACTAATCCTCAAAAGCCTTTTTATAGAAGAGTCCTCTATTTTCTCATTTTCCATTATTTTCCTTCATTTTCCTCCACACATGCAACATGTAAACATTCATCTCCCTTTTCTCCTAATTTCCATTATTTTCATAAATAAATGTACCAAAAATACTTTTTTTCCTCTTTAATGCCTTAGCCAATTCCTTTTCCAATTTCCTTAGCCATAACAAACCAATTGATCACCCCCTAGGATGTTTTGCCTAGCATTCAGCTTGGAATAAGTGTCGCATCAACCGTGGTTATTATTTTTAACTTTTATTACATGGAATTTTCAACAAGGTTGTTATAGAACCCTCCCCCTTGGGAGACATCGTCCTCAATTTTCAATAACACATATACCTTAGAAAAAAACGCTAGAAGACAACATCCTACTCATGGAGCTTTATAATATATCTCGATGCAGTATTCACAATGATCACCCTATTGAAAATCAAACAAACATGACAACTATAATGACTTGACACCCATACCACTTATTGGATCTTTATAACATAGCTCATGGTGATATTTACATCCATATACATATTTACATACACCTGAACATCACATTAAAACATATATCAAAACATTATCAAAACATCGTCAAAACATCATAAAAAAATATGCCAGACAAATACCAACATCACACAAAAATTTCTTTGCCTCAACTAGAAAACAAGGAAGGATACATGGCCTGCATATGATCCGAAATCTCCCATGTAGTTTCATTGGGGCCAAAGTGCTTCCATTGCACTTTAAATTACTCTATTTCTCTATTATGGAGCATGAGCACCTTTTTCTACAATATACACTAAGGATCCGATTGGAATTCTCCATCTGGTTCGACTTGCAATACAAACTAGTCAATCACATGATCAACATCTTTAACATACTTCTTAAGCAATTATATGTGAAAAACATCATGGACTTTCACTGTGGAAGGAAGTGCAAGTCGATAGGCCACTGGTCTAATCCTATCAATGATACTGAATGGTCTACAAAACCTTGGTGCCATCTTGGCACATGATCCAATCCTCAAGGAGATCTTCTTTGGTTTGATACACAAGTACACCTAATCCCCAACCTAAAACTCCTTGAACAACATGTTCATGTCTGCATAAATATTCTACCTATCATGTGTTTCCTTCAGGTTCTTCTTCATCACCTTCATTTCTTGTTCCATTTCCGCCAACATCGCTGGTCCAATCAATACCATGTTAACCAAATCACTCCAACTAATGGAAGTGTTGCAACTCCACCCATACATAGCCTCAAACAGACTCATCTTCAATGACTCTCGATACCCGTTGTTGTAGGTGACCTCTACTAGTGGAATATATTCTTCCCACTTGCGTTTTTGATGCATCACATAAATCCTCAACATATCCTCCAATATCTTGTTAACCCTCTCAGTCTATCCATCTATCTGTGGATGATAATTTGTGCTAAAGGCCAACTCAATGATTAAACCTGTAAATAAATCCTAACAAAACTTGGAAGTGAACTTTACATCCCTATCTGACAGAATCTTCTTTGGAACACCATGCAATCTAACTATGTATCTGATAAACACATGTGCTACATATCTAACTGAATATGTAGTCTTCACTGGAATGAAATGTGCAACTTTTGTCAACCTGTCCACCACAACCATGATGAAATCATGTTGTCTAGATGTCATAGGAAAACTTGTGATGAAATCCATGGAAATGACCTCCCACTTCCACTTTGGAATTGAAATTGGTGGTAGTAGTCCACCTCGATGTTTACACTCTGACGTAACCATATGACAATACTTCTTTAGATTCGGACAATAATAGAATCTCTTTACTTTAGTCAATGTATTTTGGTAGCCTAGGTGACTTGAATATGGTTTAGCATGAAACTCCCTTAAGATCACCTTCTTGAGCTCACTGCTATCTGGCACATATATCATATCTCTAAACTTGACCAAGCCATCTTATGTGAGACTATAGTCCAAATCATATACACATGTACTTGTACCACCACCTGTAAATGTACCCACACCACCACCTGTACCTGTACCTATACCGACACCTGTACCTGTACTATGTTGTAACCTGTGCACAATTTCCATATACATGTGATCCTGCTGACCTAACTGCAAGATCCTATCTTGTAAGTCTGTCCCATAGGAGCTCATCATTGCTAAGTGATTTACCTGTACCCATCTGCTAAGAGAATCTGCGACCATGTTCTCCTTTCCCTCGATGTACCTGATATCGAAGTCAAACTCACTAATCGTGTCGAACCATCTAGACTACTTGGCGTTCAAATTTAGCTGGTCAAACAAGTACCTCAACCCAATGTGGTCACTCGTCAATATAAACCTCCTACCAAGAATATAGTGCCTCCAAATCTTCAGTGCATGAATGATCGTTGCTAGCTCGAGATCACGTGTCAGGTAGTTCTGCTCATGCTCATTTTATTTTCACGACTCATAGCATACCACTAGTCCATCATGCATAAGGACCCCACCAAGTCCTCTTTTGCAAGCATTTGTACATACTACAAACTCCTTGTCCATATCTTCAATATCTAACACTCGAGCATGTGTCAACAACTGCTTAAGCTTCTCAAAACTAGCCTCACACTCCTCTGTCCAATCAAACTTCTTACCTTTCCTCTGGAATGATGTAATCAGATAAGCAATCTGTGAGAAGTTCTTGATGAACCTCCTGTAGTAAACTACCAATCCCATGAATGATCTCGCCTCATCTACATTCTTAGGAGCTACCCACTCCATGATGGTTCCTTATCTTCTCTGGATCTACTGCAATGTCTTGTGTAGTGTACCTCAGTATGGAAGAAACCACATTTTTCGAGCTTAGAATACAACTAATGCTCTCTTAGCAACCTCAACACTGCTACCAAATGCTCGGCATGCTCTTCCTCATTCTTAGAATACAACAATATGTCATCAATAAACACAATCACAAGCTTGTCCAAATAAGGATGTAACACACTGTTCATCAAACACATAAATGGAGTTGGGGAATTATTCAAACATAATAGAGCTACAACAAACTCATAATGCCCATACCTGGTCCTGAATGTGGTGGTGTAGATGCCCTCTTCTTTGATGTGTGCCTGATGATATTTCGATCTCAAGTCGATCTTAGAGGACACTATTGCTCCCTTCAGCTGATCAAACAAATCATCGATCCTCGGTAATGGGTACCTGTTCTTGATGGTCACTTTGTTCAGCTTCCTGTATTCAATGCACAATCTGAGAGTTCCATCCTTATTCTTCATGAACAACACCAGTGTGCCCCAAGGAAATACACTTGGCTTAATGTATCCCTTGTCAAGCATCTCTTTCAGCTGCAACTTTAATTATACCAACTCAGGTGTGCTCATCCTATAAGGTGCTTTTGATGCTGGAATTGTACTTGGCACCAACTCAATAGAAAATTCTACCTCCCTCTGAGGTGGCAACTCAGAAATAAATTCTAGAAACACATCCTAGAACCATTGTAGGATTGGGTACCTTCTCAGAACTTTTTCATCCTCAACTTCCTTTCCTTTGTCACTAGAGATATGAATTGCAAATAGCACACACCCTTTCCTGCGACTGCGCTTGGCCTCCATGGCCGTCACCATCCTAACTGATTGACTTTCTTCTTTCCCTATAACTCCCTTGGTTCCCCATTTTCATCCAAACACTTAATAGTTTTTTCATAGAAATATACCTTGGTCCTGTGAAGGTATAACCAATCCATACCCAATAGCATACTGTAGGAACCCAGAGGAAATATGTTCAAGTGCGTTGTTGTAGGGATGCCATTTAACTAAAATGAACATGCTCTTACCCAATGGTGAACTCTTTTCTTTGTACCAGTAGCCAAATGAACTAACCAAGATTATGCATGCATTTATTTACTCAAGTCACACTTATTCACCAATTCAAGACTAACATAGCTATAATTAGATCTAGGATCAATCAAAATAGAAATAACTTGATCACAAAGCTTATCATCCATCTCAATGATAGATGATTGGTGCTCTGCCTACTTGTTGTCCACAACTTCATAAATACAAGGAATGCTCTACCCAACATCCCCAACAATATGTGCCTACTATGCACTGTATATATTAGGCTTACCACCCTGGTTCTGCGTACAATATCTCCTAAGGTGCTCCTCACTGCATTTCCAGCACTCCAATTGTCCTGTACCATTACCTCCTTGTTTCGGTTGTGATCTATGTTGCTGATGTCATCCATGTCCCTGTATAGCTGCATTAAACTCCTTCTGAGGTGCCACATTCTCTTTCTCATATGTATCTTAAGGCCTTGCTCTCTTAGGCCGCCATTTACCTTTAACTTTGTCTTTCCCTTACCATCGTTGCTGAGATTCATTCTTATGTTTGGACTATTCATAGTAATGCTTCAATTTCCAAATAACTTCCTCAAGTGATTTATGTTCATCATACTCAGTATGATCTCTAAATGCTAATGGAAAACCACTGAAAAATCGTTGAACTTTATCATTCTCATCTTTAAGATATGGCACATACATCAGTAGCTCTAGGAACTTGGTTGTGTACTCTTCATCTATCAATGACCCCATATTTAGCTCATAAAAATATTTGGCCTTACTATCATAGTAACTATATGACAAGTACTTCTTCCTGAAAATCCTCTTGAAGTCATGCCAACTCAAGTCCCCTGTAAAGATATCTCTGACCTGATTCACATCTTCCCGCCATATGTTTTCTTTACCTTCCATATTGAAGATAGCAATTTTGGCCTTCATGCTATCCGTGTACTCATGCAACTCAAATAATTTATTCATTCCAAGCATCCAAGCCTCTGGATCTTCTAGTTTCTTCAAGTCTCCATCAAAAGTAGGTGGTTTTTCTTTCTTGAATTCATCAGGCAAGTATCCTCTATCACTCCTCCTGTAAGGATGACCGATGACGATCATGATGTCTATCTGCACCAGAACTAGAATGGTACTTGTACTCATTACTACTCCTATTTGGAGTTTCCAACAACTTACCATCTCTCACTGTATGAACTCTATCTAACTTGTGTCTACCCGGAGACCTACTACCATATGCCCCATTAGTTTTTTCCTCCTATCCTTTACTGATCCGAAGTGGCCCTTGCTGTTGCAACTCTAACAAGCTCTGAAGGAGTATTGCATTTACCTCTTCTTGTTTCTCTTGTGCCTCTATGATCTTGTCATTTTTCACCTTACAACTTATTTCTTCCTTTAGGCTTCTCAATGTGTCTGCCAAATCGGAAGAGTGCCCAACATGCTGCTCATATGACTCATAGGGAGAGTATTTGTGGTCTACCATCTTTCTATCCATCTCTGATCTCTTTTCCTACAAGGCATAATATGTTAGCTAAAACAAATAACAATAAATACAAATACCTTATTATAATTTGGGGAGGATACCTCATCTGCAAGATCATCCAAATAAGTGTGATACATGTATATACATAATCATAACAACATATAAACTTGTGACACCTGGTATATTAGCGAGTAAACATCATTCTAGTTGGAGTCCAGTCATCAATGCATGACCATACCAAATACACACCATGACCTAATGCATGAAAACCTCAACCATACCAATGCAAACTTGACCATATGCACCCACTTGACATGTATAACCAAACATGAATGACGAATGCATGTTCAACATATAGCATCATGCAAGCAAGCATACACGGACACTACACCAACATGACCAATATGTAACCTAACATAAACAAGAAATGCATATACAACATGTAGAAACATGTAAGCAAGTGTGTGCGCATAATACACAAGCATGAAAAACACATAATCAATCATATACTCATGACAACAGGCCGACACAACACCATCAGCCCATCCATGGCGACACCACTGCCACCATGGCCAACACAACATGGATGCAACAAACACATACACCATAGTTATGAGAAACACATATGCAACCAATAGAAAACCATGACCAACACACCCCCCATCCAATATAAGGTTTGAACCATGCTTTGATACCACTCTGTAATACCCTCTTCCCACATCTACCTAAGTAATTGGCCAACCAGGGTAACATGTGAATTAGGCTACTATAATGAGATTGAACCTCCTAGATGACCTTAAGGAAGTGGAACCGATAGAAACACAACATACAGACCTTGTACAACAACCAAAACACCCCCAGGAGGTAACCCAACCATTTAGGCCTCTTACCCCTAGGTCAAAATGACATTTTGACCTCTTTGAGCCATAGCCACTGGCACAAGCTCGCATGCCTACATCCAGGAGGCTATAGACATAGGCATAACACTGCATGCCAGTGGCCAGGGCCCCAAATACTCAGTTCTATGTCAATGTCCCCAGGATTTGAGCTACCTTTTTAGGCTCAGAACCTAGTGCTCTCCCCAAAACTTCATGACAAGTTCAGAGATGATAAATAACAACAAGACAATGATACAAAATAAATCACATCATTAAGAACTCATCTAGACCCCTACTAGCTATGACAGAATTTTTTTCAAACATGTCACAAACATGAAAGCTACAGGTATAAACAATAGAACGGAGCAAAGGGGTCTCGTACTCATCTAAGAATTGCTAAGAAGAGTTCCCCCCATACATCATTAGCTTCCCTACAATCTATGTGACCATAGATACATTTTACATTCATTTATAACTAAAATATGGGGAGAACCATACATCATCACTGTTAAAATACATGCTCATAACCAGCATAATAACAACATAATTACAGTGAATACGACAACAATAAAATCCACATAATAACCAGTACAATTATACAACAAATACCAAAGGAATGAATTTCTCATTAATGAATATATAAACCAACCGGGGATGGGACTACCACGTTCCACCTGACCATAGATTGGTTGGGCCAAATCTCTCTCAAGCAAATCACCCCAGTGCCATATTCTAAGAATGAATGTGGGACTCATAACCAACCAAAAAGAACCAAACAAGCATGAGTGCTACCAAAGTTCTTTGCCTACACCGTGAGGAATTTGAGTGCCTCCTAGTCTCTCAGGCTTTACTGTAATCCACAGTTTGAATCAGGGATCATTAGGCCCTAAACCGAGACATACTCTCCATGATTTACCATACATCCCATCCTAGGACTACTAGGCCCAACGAAGAGAAATCCACCTCTTCACTTTATCGTATATCCCATCATTCATCGGCAAGGATTCCTAGGCCTACCGAGGTACACAATGTGGATTTACTACAACCCACAATCTAGCTCGTGGGTTATTAGGCCAATGGTTTTACCGTGATCCACAGTATCATTCAAGGATCACTAGGCCATGCGTTTGTCATTTCATAGATCCACCCCACTGAACTGAAGTATGAGAAACCCATCTCATCAAAGTTTTACGGAAATGGAAAGGCTAGGCTGAAAACACTATCACAACTGGAAAAACCCGTGCCAAGACAAAAAAGAACCACATACAATACCATGCATGTTAGATCTAGCAAGGAAATCACATATGCAAATCAATACCTGCAGATATCTTGTTGTAGCTACTTAATCCTGCTCTTCCTTGCTTTCTTTTCCTTTCTTTCCCCAATGCCAAAGTGCTCCAAGAAAAATCTATGTCCAAGGGTGTGTGTGAGAGAGAGAGAATAATGAGAGAGGTCCGAAAACGCACTGAAAAATAGGTACCAACTGATCCTCGGAAGCCTTTTTATAGAAGAGGCCTCTATTTTCTTCATTTTCCATCATTTTCCTCCTCACATGAAACCCGTGACCTTTCATCTCCCTTTTCTCCTAATTTCCATTATTTTCATAAATAGATGTGCCAAAGATATATTTTTGCCTCTTTAATGCCTTAGCCGTAATAAAAAAATTGAACAACCCCTAGAATGTTTTTCCCAACATTCAACTTGGAATAAGTGTCCCATCAACTGTGGTTATTATTTTTAACTTTTATTATATGGAATTGTCACGAGGGTTGTTACATTAAGTAAGATAAATATGTAATTTTTTGAAATAGACCATATTTTTTTTAGGGCGAGAGGTATGCATCTGAACAAATGGTCACTGGACTTTGATCCAAATGAATAAATATCAAATTAAATCCCTATCTGGGTCAAGTTTCATCGGCTTTTTCTTTCATCTTGGAGTGATGCTTGTTTACGTGCAATCAGAAAGAGGTTGGGGAAATATTTGGATAGGGATAAACCTGAAGGAGTCTAGTTTGCATGTGCGAAAATTTCTATTGAAGCTGATCTTGAGAAGCGGTTGCCCTCATGAATAAATCTCACACAGGATGAATGGTCGCATTGTGAGAGTGTTGACTACAAGAAATTACCCTTGAAATGAAGATTATACCATGAATATGGCCATTTTTCAAGAGATTGTAAGAAGTCACATGCATAAAATGGGGCACACTGGACAACAGGTCAAGAAGAACAATGGCATAATGGAAAACACAAAAAAGGATGGGAATAAAGGACAAATGATAGCAACCAAACCCCAATCCCAATCAGCAGAATCACAACCTCGATCTCACAAAATCATTTTGAGGCTCTACACACTCAAGAAGAAAATGGTAGGAAATGGAATCCAAAAGAAATCACGAACCATGATATGTAAGAAGGGGAAATACAAAATTTAGATAAAAAAGAAAAAATATAGATCCTACAACCACCATAAGAAATAAAATAAGAAGCATTGCTGAATAATGAGTGCAAATAAGTTCCATAGGAGGAAGTAACCCCAGATGCAGAAAAAGAGGAAACCCATGAAAATAAACCTATAGATTCAAAGGAAAAGTTCTTGGTTCTGCTTTTTGTTATTGTATACGTGCTGGTAAGAACATCATCCACCCACCGTGGCCTCCGAGGTGTTAATGGCGTTTTAGTGATGTGTAAGGGTTGTCTTGGTTCTGCTTGCTATTATTGTATGCGCGTTGGTTAGAACATCATCCACCTCACCGTGGCCTCCGAGTTGTTAATGGCATTTTAGTGACGTGGCAGATTTGCCTTCATTCTGCTTCTTGTTATTGTATGCATGTTGGTTAGAATATCATCCACCTCATCATGGCCTCCGAGGTGTTAATGCAATTTTAGTGACATGGCATGGTCGAAAAAATAGATCCTTGGTTCTAATTTTTTTGTGTTTCAATGGTAGTCTCCAAATTTGATCTTGGGTCCTCACCATGGCCTCCGAGGTGAATTTTAGTGACGTGGCATAGTCTGAAGGTTTGGTAGCGGCATTTTAGTGACGTGGCATTGTCTGAAGGTTTGGTAGCGGCGTTTTAGTGATGTGGCATAGTCTGAATGCTTGGTAGTGGCATGGCATCGTCAAAAGAATTGATCCTTAGTTCTAATGCTCTTGTGTTTCAGTGGTAGTGTGCAGATTTGATCATGGGTGTTGTTCTTGATCCTTAGTTCTAATGTTTTTGTGTTTCAGTGATAGTATGTGAATTTGATCTTGGGTCTTGTCCTTATTTCTAATGTTCATGTGGTAGTATGCGGATTTGATCTCGGGTCTCGTCCTTATTTCTAATGTTCTTGTGGTAGTATGCGGGTTTGATCTCGAGATTGGTTAAATGAATGATATTTTAACGTCCACGAGACTAAAAATAGTCTAAGGGACTACCAACCTCCTTTTTTTTCCCTTTTTCAATTAAATCATTTTCTTACTCAATTTGATGATGAGTTCACCCAACCTTTTAACAGTCCCATCATTGAAAAGACAATGTCGCGGAATTGATGCTAACATACTGCCATAATTTTATATGATGTCTCTGAAAGAATTACATTCCAAAATGAAATGCTTTTCCGATTCCATTGCCCCAGAAGTGAAAAAAGCACACACCCATTTTTCCCAAGCTTCTTTAGGTCTCATCCATCATCTTGTTTCGAGTTAGTTCTTAATTGAGTTGTAAAAATATTTTCTATCCACGAAATGCTAGCGCCAATGTACTCTTTTTGTTCGATATCACAAGTGGGGTTGAATTCCTACACATAATACTTCTTCTTTCTACCCAACTCTTTTCCCCATATACGCTTACGAAACTTCTCCATAACAAAATTATTTAACTCATTGCTATTTGTGGGACATGCATTAAGGTAAATATTCCATTTTTGCTTCCATTTGTTGTTTTGTCTCATCCATTATTTATTTCTTTCAATCATGCCTTCATTGAAGATAACTTATCTACCTCCTCCCATTTTCTCAATTATTTTTATATACCTTATAACGCACACCATAGCAATTTCTTCGATGGGAGCTGCTCTTGTTTCACTCAACATTATCTCATAAGGAATCAAACTTTTTTTTTTGAACTTGCTCATGATCAAGTTTGTTTGGATTTTCTCAATTTGTTTCCATTTTGAAACAGGGATGCTGCTAACCCAAAATTCACACCCATATAATATCACTGGATAAAATAGGTATCCAAAAAACACTTTAATCATTTTCCAATCCGATAAATCTGCCTCTCTACATCTATTTTGAAGTGCATATAATTATTTCCACCCTCCTAAAATTCTCTTCTTTCAGCAATCCTCCCAATTAAGCTTGTTGAAATCGATCCCAAGGTACTTGTATTCATTTACTTCTTCAAGAATGTTGCCCTCAAAGAAGAATGTATGTTGGCTTTACTTCCTTTAATTAGAGAAACTCATTATTTTGGTCTTACTGGTATTGACTTGCATCCCCGCTACCTTACAAAAATTCTCAAGGGAATATAGGTGCATCTGCAATACATGGGTCGATTCAGCAACCAGTATAGGATCATCAGCATATAGAAGAAGCTTTATCACAAACATCCCCAACCAAACACCATCCCCACCTTGCAGATTTAGCCACTCTTCCAATTTTTTAATATATAAACCAAAAATGGTAGGGGACAAATGGAAGCCTTGCTTGACTCTGATGTCACCACTAAAAATTTCTAAAATGCCTGCAGTTCTAATTTTGACTTTCACCTCTTCATAAAACCTATGGAGAACAACTCTATATTGCAAAGGAATTTCAAGTTCTTCCATTCTAAACCACAACTTATCTCTAGGGACCATGTCAAATGTCTTTTTGAAGTCAACAAAGAAAAAAAATACTTCTTCTTTGTCCCCCAAAAAATTTTCAACAATGTGTCTCAGCGTGATACCATGGTCTATTGTAGAATGATTTGGCCTAAAAATCGTTTGCTCTTTTGCCCTCTTTTCTTTTAATTCTTCCCACTTCCTGATTCTATTTTCTACCATGTCGCTAAAAAGCTTTGTAAACAAAGGATTGATCATAACGGTTCTATAGTTGGAAGGATTATTGATGTCTCCACTTTTGAAAAGGGGTATTGCTAGACTAGTTGTCCAATCCCTTGGGAATCCTTTTCGAATGACATTTTTGAATGTTTCCATGATGTGCAATGCCAGAATGTTCATTCCCCACTTTAGATATTTTGCTTAAAGCTCAAACAAGTCCTTTGCCTTCCCTGTTTTATGCTTATTAATTCTTCCCTCCACCTCTAGTATTCTTCATCGAACCACACATTCACAGGAAAACAATTTGATTGTGATTTCCTAGTTTTTTCTCTTTTGCACTTCTCAAGTGTACCCTGAATTATATTTGTTAACTCTTGATTGTTGAGCCTTTTTGGATCAATTTTCTCCTTCTGAATTGATCTTTCCAACATTGTTTTGAATATAATGCAATTTTCTTGTGTTAAAATAATTTTTCCCCTTGATGTCGATTGTCGAGAACATTGGTATTTCCATGATGTGTGGTGCCAAAATTTTCATTCCCCACTTTAGATATTCTTGTTGAAGTTCAACCAAGTCCTTTTCCTTCCCTGTTTTCAACTTTTTAATTCCTGCCTCCACCCCCTGTATTGTGAAAAGCTTTGTAGTTGTGTTGATCCTGGGAGGAGGTTCAACCTCTAATTATTTTTCATAGAGTTTTCTTGCATAGTCAAACCATTGATTGGTTGTAATATTATTTTCAAATTTCTTCTTCCTTGGTTGAAGTTCCTGCCAAAAACGTTTTGGGTTATTCTTGCCTAGATATATCAACTTTTCTTGCCTTGTTTGCATGAACTCGTATTTTTTATTTTTTTAAATCTGCTTATATAACTTTACATTCATCTTCCCCTCTCCTTCCTTTTTCAAGGTTCTCCTTGCCATTTTTCATTCCTCATCGAACCACGCATTCACAGGAAAACAATTTGATTCTAATTTCCTATGTTTTGCTCTTTTGGATTTCTCAAGTGCCCCCTGGATTATATTTGTTAACTCGTGGCTATTGAGGCTTTGGGGACCAATTTTCTTCTTTTGAATTGATCTCTCCAACATTGTTTTGAATATAGTGCAATTTTCTTGTGTTTGAAGAATTTTTCCCCTTGATGTCAATTGTTCAGAACATTGGGTTTTCTGCAAAGACATTAGGCACAATAAAATACTCTGTATCTAAGTAGACATAGGGGGGTATTTTGGTTTTAAAATCTTATGTAATCCTTAAGTAATTAGAGTGATTTTAATTCTGGAGAGAAATTGTAAATGTTCTCAAGTGATTGAGAACATGAGAGAAGTTGATTTGTTAGGAATGTGAAGAGTCAGTTTCAGTTTGTTTAGGGAGTTAGGCTAAATTTAGGACTTGAAGATTCCAAGGGTTTTGTTGAGTCATTGAAGGAGCTGAATCGATTGATTATCAATTGGTATAATTGTAAGCCTCAATGGCATTCAGAAACAGACCTGGAGAGAGTTGCGAGTGTGTGAGGCTTCGGTATTAAGAAACGAGTCTTTGTAAGCCACAGGTAGTTGCAGGGCGAAATTGATCTTGAAGATCTTGCCAAGACAAACGAGTTTGTAAGTAGAATTAATTTGTCTATATGAATGAAGAAATTGTTCCTGAATGTATGTATATTGGTTGATTTATTCTGTGTGAAGAATATTTTGAGTCTCTGTGTGTTGTGTGTGAAAAAGACTCTATAATAGGGATTCATATAATACTCTGCCTCTAAGGAGAATGTCGATGTCAAATTACCATGAAGGTTTACTTGATTGTTTCATTAAAGAATCGATGTATGAGTTAGCGAGGGATTTGTTTTAAAAAGGTCTGCATAGAATGAAGTTAAACTGAACTTGAAGGTGCAGGAGGAGCGTAATTTCAAAAGCATTATTTGAATGAGCATGCGGAGATGGCCTGGTCATGCTCGAACAATGACATAAAGAGGAATTATTAACCGTGTATGAAACGAGAATGACGCGGTGGAAGAGTGCACACAGAGAGTCAAATATTTGGTTGAAGTGAAGCAATCGAGCTGTGAAAGTGAATGAAGTCGAATATAACTTCGATAGTGCAGAAGTCAATGGATTTTAATATTTTCATATGAAAGGCGAAGCGAATGATAAGTCGTGAGAGAAATGGAACCACGAATTAAAGAGGAACCTTGAGTAAATAGTAAAGGCGGTCTCGGAGGTCAAAACTAGCGGTCTCGCAAAGTTTAAAAATGGTAATTGGTTTTTGTGAAAAAAACGCGATATCACTCGTTGGAGGATGCGTGTCCTGGAGTGGTTTATAAAACCACTTTTATCGCGTTTTTTTTAGCGTTAAAGCTAGGTGGAAAAAAAATGCGAATGACGTTCGATCTTAAGGGTGAAAGATCCAAGGGTAATCTCACTTAAAGTTGCATGGTCAATAATGAAAAGGTAATGTGTGTATATTGTGGGCCATATATTGTATGGATTGCGATGACCACTGATTTGATAAGGCAAAGTTCGAAGGAGCGCGTCCGTCGTCCGATTGGTATAGGATGGGCATTGAAATGGAAGCGGCCAAATATGAATTAATACGAAAAGGAGCATCAGGAAATGGTAAGTTGTGGAGTTATGTTAACTTTATAGCATATGGGTTGTTAAATGAAATCCCAAAGGAAGATGTGAAATATTGTAGTATGTTACAAAGTCGTGGCTCTAATTAAAGTTTATAAAGGCAAGAGTCGAATTATTAATATGCACGTGAAATTAGTAATGATACATATGTTAATATGGGCGTTGGCCGAGAGTTACTTGTGGGGTTCTATTCCAAGATATGTATAGATTCCCTTGCATAAAGTGGAACATGTATTTTATGGTTTAACTATTGAAGGAATATAACTTCTGCATGAAAGAAGAGAAATATGGGATGTATTGGCATATGGGTTTATAACCATAAGAGAGTGTTAATTTAATATCTCAAATCTCATATTTGAGATATTAAAAACTTCCAGATATAGTTGATTTAAATTTCTAGGTTGATAAATTTTGTGAGTTGCCCAGGTTGTGGATTTGTTTGGGACCAAATTTGGGAATGAAATTTATATGCATAGAGTGAAAATGTGGGTTTAGCAAGTAGGCATGTTGCATCATGCTGGTATGTTGATCATGTTTGAAAATTCAAAGTACTAGATTAATTTCATGTATGAAAAGAAATCAGATTTTTGAAAACTGATAAAGATTGCAGCATACAGAGATGCAGTGTAGGTGAAAGAAGAAGCAAGATTATATAGAATCTTGAAGGTGATTTAATGAGTAGTGTTTAACTATGGTTTGAAGAATTGTTTGCATAATTCGGATTGCAGGCAATTGAAGAAATCTCAGCAAAAGCAGATCACAGCTTTGAGAGCAGTGATGAAAGAGTCCAACAGAGGATTCTAAAGTGAAGAAGAAAGTGTGGAAGAAACTGGAAAATTCCCAACAGAGGTTGGATGAAAGAAGAACAGATGTGTTCTTGAAAAGTTGCGGAGTGAAGCCTAGAGAGAGCAGAAGAGAGTGCTCAGAAGGTTCCAGCAGATAGGGGACCAGTACTTGCCAAAATCCCAGGTCCGGAGGAAAGGATTGGTGAGGTAAGTGGTAGCAAGAGAGCTTGTTGTTGCAGAGGCTTGGTGCAGCTTATGATTGAGGAACTCATGGAGGAGAAGATGACTTCCAAAAGTCATAGAAGAGATTGTAGAGGTTCTGAGAGAGGCCACAACAGAAAAGAGGAAGAAGATGTTAGGACAAATGGCATGAGGAAGAAATTGACTGATGCAGAGTATTGGAAAGAGGTAGCTGAGATCAGAAAACAGTTTAATAAACTGGAAAAGATAATAGAGGAAATCCAAAGAGTTGGTTGGCTCATGAAGAAGCAATTAAAGTGGCATGGGCTAGAGATGAAGAAAGAGCAGATGATACATGCTCAACAGAGAGATAGACTACTCAGGATGATTGAGTATTTGGAGGACTTGAAGACTGAAACTTCAAGTGAGACCAAGAGGTCAAATGACTTTACATCTAATGATTTTTGTATGTTTGCAGAAAAGCTGAGAAAGCTTAAACAAATAATGGATGTACAGTTGGAATGTGCAGAACTCAGAGCAGCTGAGTTGAGAAGAGAGGTTTCTGTTTGTGAAGAAGAACAGAGTACAGATGAAGAATGGAGATCTGCAAAAGATCTTATGAACCATGGTGGAGGTTTAAGCCTGACAAGAAGTCATGTTATTTGAAGGAAATCATTGATGATTTCTGAGTTATTGAGCAAATCGGATATTTGGATGATGTAGAACCTTGTATTTTTGTAGCGATAATTGTGATGTGATTACGGGTTTTACAAAAGGAGGATGAACAATCTTGTGAAGTTGTCACAAGTATGAAGAAGTATCTCTCAAAAGATGAATATTTTCTGATAAATGCAATGTTAGAATGTCTCTTGACTAAAGGGTGATGATACAATCATGATGAAAGCGTTTGCGTAGAATAGGGCAATCTTGTGAAGCTTTCACAAGTATGAAGAAGTATCTCTCAGAAGATGAATACTCTAAAGTAAAATGCAATGTTGGAGAATGTCTCTTGACTGAAGGAAGCAGTGATGCAGTTATGATGGAAACTATTGCAGCACAGGAAGAAATTATTGTGAATGAAGAAGGAGAGAATCAGTTTGAAGAGCTGATAGGTGGAACACCAGTTGAGGCTGTTGAAGCTTGTGGTCTACAAACTGAAAGTTTGTGTATGAATGCAGGGATAGTAAATGATGATGAAATGCTTCAGCAATGCCACAAAGAAATTGCATTGCTGGAATATTTGTTGGAGAATTCAGAGTATGAAAGGGAGATTACAGAAGGTAGAGTTCATCACAGTGAACAACAAAACATCATGGGAACAGATGGTGTGAAAAGAAGACTAGTCGATAGTCTTGGGAATTCTTCAAAGAATTCTTTGGGAAAAGTGAATCAACATACTGATGTGCTGATAGAGAAGGAAGGAATTTTAGGACAACATACTGAAATGCTGGCAGAGGAAAGAAAGGCACTGAGGCCTTATGATTTTTGTTTTAACAATTGTTTTATGAATGTAGATTTTGTTGATGCTGAAGAAAAGTTGACACCATTGGACAGTCAAATAAAGGAGGAAGAATATTTTGTGGAAAATTTTAATCCATGGAATGAGGAAATTGGATTGCTGGAGATTATGCTGAACAGACAGGATTCAATACAAGAAGGAGAACCTCAATTTCAAAATTGGGGATTGCAGAATATAAAGATACAAAGGAATGAAGACAGTGAAGAATTTCTGAGTCTTGGAAGAGACTTAGGATTGTCGAGGAAAGATTTGGTGACTGGATCATCAATTGAGGCCATTGGGTCTTGTGATTTTAAAATTGACAAGTGGGCTGTGTTGATAGGTATTGCAGAAGAGAATCCATCACTTGGAGTTCTCTTGAATGAAGATGGGCTGTTGAAAGAAGGTGAGGCAGTCATGTCTCATATAAAGGAACTTGTTATTACTGTTGATGACAAGAAGGAACGGATTTTTCTGATGGACAAAGAGGAGACTGGAGGACAGACTTTTGGGACTGCTACAGTGATGGAGAATCATAATTCCATTCTAATGAAGGATGAAGACATAGTACTTGAAGAACTTGAATTGATTGCCAGAATCAATCAAGAAGATGGAAGACAATTTCTGAAGATTGTCAAGGAAGAAGAAGAAGAATATGCTGAATCAAGTTTGCAGCATATTGATGAAATGCTTGAAAATAGATGGTTGAATTGTTTGCTGAAAACATTTAGAAAAGAGAATGAAATGGCAGAGCAGTGGATTGAAGTATTTCCAGAGGAAATGTTAGAGCAACAATTTGAAGTGTTGCCAGAGGAGGAAGAGACACAAGGATTTTATAAATTTGGTGTTTGTTTTATGATTGCAGGTACTGATGGAAGGACTAAAGAATTTTTGGTCTAGGAAGAGAGGAAAAGAGGTGATGACAGTGATTGGAAATTTAAATACCAGTCCAGAGAATTGTGAAGTCAGAGAATGAAGAAATTGTCATGGGTGACAATCAGGAAGAGCTTTTATGTTGTAGAAAACAAGAGGGTATGGATGATTGGGTGGCAATAAGCGTGAGAGCTCAGCAAGAAAAAGCAACAGTAAGAGTTCAAAAAATAATAATTCAGCAAGCAGAAGTAGAGGTAAGAATTCAACAATCAAGATGGAGCAGTATCCAGCAGTCAGAAGACATATTAGATAAATAAATTGAATTGATAAGAAGGCTGATGGTGAAAGTGTCCGAGAAAAAGGCAACAACAAGAAAACAAAGAAGAAGAAGCAACAACAAAAGAAGGACAGAAAGAGAATGTAAAAGTGCAGCTAGTGGAGTAAGACAGAATAAGGTATGGAAGCCTAGAGAAGTGCAGAAGAAGAATATTGCAACAGATGATCAGTTGCAGAACAAAGTGTGGGATCCAAGAAGACAAGGACTGAAGCACATGATCAGGAGATCATGATAAATTTTAACCTTGGGAGTCTGATGCAGGGGCATTAGGCACAATAAAATACTTTGTATCTAAGTACACATAGGGGGGTCTTTTGGTTTTAAATTCTTATGTAATCCTTAAGTAATTAGAGTGATTTTAATTATGGAGAGAAATTGTAAATGTTCCCAAGTGATTGGAGAACATGAGAGAAGTCGATTAGTCAGGAGTGTGAAGAGTCAGTTTCAGTTTGTCTGGGGATTTAGGTTAAAATTAGGGTTTTGAGAATTCCAAGAGTTTTGTCGAGTCATTGAAGGAGCTGAATCGATTGATTTTCAATTTGTATAAAAATAAGCCTCAGAGGCATTCAGAAAGCAGAGACCTAGAGTTGCGGAAGTGTGTGAGGCTTCAATCTTAAACGAGTCTTTAAGCCCATGGTCAGTTCTTGAAGGGCAATTGTAGTTGAAGATCTAGCCAGATAGCCGGTTGTAAGTGAATTCATTTGTCTATATGAATGAAGAAATTGTTCCTGAATGTATGTATATTGGTTGATTTATTCTGTGTGAAGAATATTTTGAGTCTCTGTGTGTTGTGTGTGAAAAAGACTCTATAATAGGGATTCATATAATACTCTGCCTCTAAGGAGAATGTCGATGTCAAATTACCATGAAGGTTTACTTGATTGTTTCATTAAAGAATCGATGTATGAGTTAGCGAGGGATTTGTTTTAAAAAGGTCTGCATAGAATGAAGTTAAACTGAACTTGAAGGTGCAGGAGGAGCGTAATTTCAAAAGCATTATTTGAATGAGCATGCGGAGATGGCCTGGTCATGCTCGAACAATGACATAAAGAGGAATTATTAACCGTGTATGAAACGAGAATGACGCGGTGGAAGAGTGCACACAGAGAGTCAAATATTTGGTTGAAGTGAAGCAATCGAGCTGTGAAAGTGAATGAAGTCGAATATAACTTCGATAGTGCAGAAGTCAATGGATTTTAATATTTTCATATGAAAGGCGAAGCGAATGATAAGTCGTGAGAGAAATGGAACCACGAATTAAAGAGGAACCTTGAGTAAATAGTAAAGGCGGTCTCGGAGGTCAAAACTAGCGGTCTCGCAAAGTTTAAAAATGGTAATTGGTTTTTGTGAAAAAAACGCGATATCACTCGTTGGAGGATGCGTGTCCTGGAGTGGTTTATAAAACCACTTTTATCGCGTTTTTTTTAGCGTTAAAGCTAGGTGGAAAAAAAATGCGAATGACGTTCGATCTTAAGGGTGAAAGATCCAAGGGTAATCTCACTTAAAGTTGCATGGTCAATAATGAAAAGGTAATGTGTGTATATTGTGGGCCATATATTGTATGGATTGCGATGACCACTGATTTGATAAGGCAAAGTTCGAAGGAGCGCGTCCGTCGTCCGATTGGTATAGGATGGGCATTGAAATGGAAGCGGCCAAATATGAATTAATACGAAAAGGAGCATCAGGAAATGGTAAGTTGTGGAGTTATGTTAACTTTATAGCATATGGGTTGTTAAATGAAATTCCGAAGGAAGATGTGAAATATTGTAGTGTGTTACAAAGCCGTGGCTCCAATTAAAGTTTATAAAGGCAAGAGTCAAATTATTAATATGCACGTGAAATTAGTAATGATACATAGGTTAATATGGGCATTGGCCAAGAGTTACTTGTTGGGTTCTATTCCAAGATATGTATAGATTCCCTTGCATAAAGTGGAACATGCATTATATGGTTTAACCATTGAAGGAAGATAGCTCCGCATGAAAGAAGAGAAATCTAGGCTATATGGGAATATGGGTTTATAACCATGAGAGAGTGTTAATTTAATATCTGAAATATCAGATTTGAGATATTAAAAACTTCCAGATATAGTTTATTTAAATTTCCAGGTTGATAAATGTTGTGAGTTGTCCAGGTTGTGGATTTGTTTGGGACCAAATTTGGGAATGAAATTTATATGCACAGGGAGAGTGAAAATGTGGGTTTTGATAAGAAGGCATGCCATCGCCTCCTATTCTGTCTTTCTTCTAACCAAGATAACTTTATATAAATTGGGTTATGATCTGATTTTAAGTCCCAAATATGCTCTCCAATCTTAACTTCATCTATCCTTTCTATTAATATTTGTGAACAAATAACATAGTCAACGACACTTTCCCCATTGTATGTGTTGCAAGTGAAGTTCCCGAACTTTCTCCATCTATCTAGACCATTGCAGATAATTAAGCTGAAAGAACCACAAAACATAAGCAAATCCTCTCCAAAATGATTACTAACTTTGTCGTCTTCTAAACATCTCAACCATAGTGAATTTTCCTCCTCAATGAGCAAGATAGGATTGTGATCCTCTTTGGAACAAAAAATACTAGCTTGTTGATTTGTTGTTCTAGCATTGAAATCTCCCACTAAAAGAACTTATCTTTGCTGAGAATATGAGGCAATATCTTGCTTTAAAGCTGCATATGGATCTTTGTTGTCCAAAACCTTATTTTTGTAAGTTTTGATACTTGAGATGCAAAATAGCATGCTGCAATTCTTACGTGGTTCTCATTCTCTATTATTTTGACCCATAAATATTTTTAACCGAAACCAAAATATTTCCAAATGTGCTCATGTGGCCAACTTTAATGCAATAACCTTAGTTTGCATTTTTTGGTCCATTGTTGGGCGCTCGTTAAGCCATCATCCACCGCAATGGCCTTCCACGTGCCAATATCACTACACGTAGGAAATTCCCTGGCACCTATGGCTTTTGTGGCTAACATTAATCCATTAGCCATATCAGAAAATGGAAATCACATTAGAAATGCAACATGTAATTTTGCGTCGCAAGTTTAAAAAAGCTACAAAAGTAAAGGGCTTGAACACAAAGATCCCTGCCCTAAAAGAAGATATTGAAACACATTCTCAGCTAGGTGAAGTCCTTATAGTGGGGGATTTCAATGCTAGGACTGCAAGTGAGAAAGCTAGCATTCTTTGTTGTAAAGAAGACTGTGACACTATCTCGCTTACAGAAGAGAGTAATCATCAGTGGGAAACAATTTCAGAGAATAAAGGCTGAAATATATTTTGTGAACAATTACTTACGCTATGTGGGGCTTTCGATTTAGTCATTTGTAATGGTTTGACTAGATGGGAAAAGTGTGGTAATTTCAGTTGAAATACTTACAATGGAGAAAGTGTAGTAGATTATGTAATTTTCTCACATGATTTGTGTGAGAAAATGGAGGAAGTGTTGATTGGAGATAAAATTTGGGACTTAAAATCAGATCACAAGAAAATTTATTTACGTTTCTCTTGGACCTGAAAGAATCAATTAGGGTCAAAAACTCAATGTGTTCAACAACAACCCCCAAAGGGAAGAATTATTTTGATTCCAGAAAATTGTAATACTTTCAAAATAACACTAGAGAGGCTCTTCGAGAAGGAGGAAATCTCATTTGACGACCTTCATAGTCACAAATTAACACACTTAATTCAAAGCGCACTTGTAGAGTGCAAAAGAGAAAAAATTAAGAAGTCTGAAACAAATTGTTTTTCGGCTAATGCTTGGTTTGAGGAGGAATGCAAAAAGGCAAGGAGAATGTGGAAAGAATGAGACAAGGTTAAGATAAAGCTCAAAGCTTACAAGTACTTATTAAGAAAGAAAAAGGTTGATTTCATGGTTTCGAGGAAAGAAGAACTAATCTTCCTTGGGAAAAATTACCCCAAATTATTCTGGAAGGAGCTCCAACCGAAAAAGGTGCAAAATGAAAACAACATTACAACTTCTAAATGATTTTACTATGAAAGACAACTTTATGAGTAGGATCTGAAGGTTGACCCTCCTCCCTTAGTCAACACAGACACAAAACTCTTCATGGTGCAAGAGGTAGAGATGGATATCAAGAAGTTGGGCACTGGGAAAGAAAAATAATTAGCGGAACTCCAAGCAGAGTATCTAAAGTGGGGCTTAAAAATTCTTGCACCTCACATCACAAAAATTTTCAGCAACAACATACAACAGGGGTTCCCCACAGGTTGGACAACTAGTTTGGAAATACCTCTTTTCAAGAGTGGTGACGTCAAGAATCCCTCCAATTATAGGACGATAATGATAAACCTCTTGTTTGCAAAGTTATTTGGAAGCATGTTAGAAAATAAAATCAGCAAGTGGGTAGAAGAAAGAGATAAACGTGCTAAATGGAAAGCAGGTTTTAGAGCTAAACATTCCACAGTTGATCATTGTATAACATTAAGGCACATCATTGAAAAAGTTTGGGAAAAAAAGGAAGAATTTTTTTGATGCTTTGTTGATTTCAGAAAATCCTTTGACATGGTTCCTAGGCATAAGATTTGGCAGAATGGAGGAACTTGGGGTTCCCAGGCATTTGAGAGAAGCTATGCATAGGATGTATGGAGAGGTGAAAGTCAAAATTATAACTTCAGCAGGAATTTCTAAAAGTTTTAGAAGCGAAATCAGGCTCAAGAAAGGTTTCCCATTGTCTCCTACCCTTTTTGTTTTATATATCGACAAGCTTGAAGAGTGGCTAAATTCACAAGGGGGTGCTGGTATCCATTTGAGCAAGTTCATTATAAGGCTTCTTTTGTACACATATGACCTTATATTGATTGCTAAATCTGTTCTTGGTTTGCAAGATCACTTACTTTCCCTTGAGCATTTTTGTAGAAGGGTGTGGGCGCAAGTCAATATTAGCAAAACTAAAGTAGTAGTTTTCTCTAATAAAAGAAAGCATAACCTACATAAGTTCTACTTTCAAGGAAACATTTTGGAAGAAGTTGCAGATTACAAATACCTTGGAATTGACTTCAACAGAAATTTAAGTTGGGATGGTTGTAGATAGAAAAGAACTTTGTGGGGTTGGAAATCATTTTATGCTTTTCAGAACATGTGTAGAGAAGTAGAGCTATGGGGCTAGAAAACCACTCTAACTCTTTTTGGGCTTCTAGTGATCCCGATGATTCTCTACGGTTGTGAATTGTGGGCCAACAACACATCCGAGATGCAGTGGAAACAAATTGAGAAAATTCAGAAGAGTTTGATTACAAACAAATTCAAAATTAAAAGTGCAGTTCCTTATGCTATCTTGTTAAGTGAAACACGGGCCGATCCTATTGAAGCAATTGCTATGGAGAAAGTCATAAGGTATTTAAAAAGAATTGAGCAAATGGAAGAGGGTAGATGGCCTAAGGTTGTGTTTAATGACATATTGTGCAAAATAAAGAAGACTTGGATGCGGAAAAATAACAAATGGTTCAGTAAATGGGGTATTTGCTTGAGCATGTGTCCCACAAACAGTAAAGAAATACAAACTTTTGTTATGGATAAGTTCCAAAAACATACTTGGGAGAAAGAGGTAGGGATAAAAAAGAAGTACCACATTGAAGAGTTTAATCCCACTCAAAATCATCACCAAAAAGTGTACATAGGGGCCAGTATTTCTTGGAGATCGAATTCTTATTGCTCGATTAAGGACTGATTCTCACATCAACTCTGTTCTTGTGAAACAGTGTGGAAAAAGAAAATGTGGGAGGAAAGAGTATGTATTTTTTTCTCTTCCGGAAAAGTGGAAACAGAAAAACATTTCATTTTAGAATATGAGGCCTTCAAAGAGAGCAGGGAAAATTATGCAGGTATTTTGAAAGCCAGTTCTTGTGATAATCTATTCAACGAAGAGTTTGTCGAGGAGCTCATCATAGATTTATTACGCGTGAGCATCACTATTTGAAAACAACATTGCTGTTGCTTTGCTGTCCTTCTGTGCATCGTTGGATTTATTGTTAGACGATTAAATTCTTGTTGGCCATTGATTTGAACGCAATTAGTTATTAAATTCGTTATGTTTGATGGAGCTCCAGAATGATTTATCGTTATAAAAACCGTCGTTTTGTTCAAGAATTTGTGATTACTGTACATGACCCTGTGCAAGGCACCTGGGAAGAACTTCCTCGCCTTCCCGACCTCATCTGCTCATTGGAGCCGTGGCAGAGACTGTCCGCTACTAACAGTCCATGCTACTTGTTTCGTTTTCCCAGAAGGGCTCATTTACGTTGCGAGAGGTAAAATATTTTCTTTTGCGATATAAATATGAATGAAATGCTATAATGTTACACTATCCTCAGCTAGATGTATGGAAGAACAGTTGTTCAACTATTCCAAGACTTTGCTCTCATTGCAGAGGATGGGAAAATTGAGCAGTTCCATGTATATATGAATTTATGTTTTTTCCACTAAGTTAACTTCAGGGTAATTTTGTGAATTTTCTCTCACTCTGATATGGTATTTACTTATATTGCTTGCAAAATAATCTCATCTCGTTAAGAAAGTTCTAGAGGAAGAAAACGAGCATTACTTGCAAGCGGAATATGGCACTCACATAATTACTAACCACTTTTCTTTCATTTTAACAGATATGGGTATTATTTTTTATGGTCACGGTATTGTATTGTAATAATGCTGCAACAGCAAAATTCAGGAGAAAGGGCTAGATATCGAAACTACTGGGAATGAAGATCTCTACGATTCAATTATTCATCACACATCTCCTAATTCACAATAAGCATTGCCTTATGAATTACATGCAATGCCTGATAATTCTCTCTCCTTTCTTGCAATTGGTTTTTTTTTTAAATTTGTTGAGCACTGACCCACATTTGATGCACCTTGAGGTTGAGGGGTTAAAGCTGCAGGTTTTACACAATGGATTCTGGGTCTTTTGTGTGAATTCGAAATATACACACATATTTCAAATGTTTGAGATGGAAACCCACATTTTTATGTTTGCTTTTGATGTTACAGATATAGTCGAGCACAAAGAATTCAGAGGTTGAGATGGAAAATTGGGCCAGTATTTCCAGATGAAGTTAAACAAAATCTCAATCAATCTGAAAAGGATTTCTTCAAGAGAAAATGACACCTCAATTACTTTTACTACAAATATATAATTTACTCATTCGTAATTAAGCGACAAAAAATATATCATTACGCACAATTGTAAAGCGATAGATTCATAAGCGTCATTTGAAGCAGGCGAGCGTTTCACCAAATCCCCAATATAATACCACTGCAATACTCTTCCGTTGTCTCATTAACCGAAGTATTATATTTTTAATTGCGACTGTCACTATTCAAATCACTGCGTATTTGAGCAGGTCCAACAAATTTACGTGGAAATAAATTTAAAGCAAAATATCCAAAATTGAGCTGTATCGAAACATGAAAATGCACAAATACCGCCCATGGATGGCAAAAGGCGTGGCCAATGGACATCTCATTGTGTCGCTAAAGACAAATTAGGAAAAATGTAATTTGGTATGTTTTAAGTTTATGGGAATCTGTCAAAATTTCAAACCAAAATTTGCATCCCATGTTTTTTCTAATATGTTTATTTCGGATAGTATAAAAGTTTCATGAAATATTTTTTTGTTGACTTTTTAATATAATATTAAATATTTATGATTTTTTTCAATGTTAATACTCAAATAAAGGATTTGAAAATATTTTAATAATGATATATATATATATATATATATATATATATATATAATCGAGATTGATAAAATGTATTTTACTAAATGGTTTTTTGAAAAATATAATAATTATTGTCATTATTATGTGTGAATTATTTTAATTTATGTGAGCTGTTTATATATAGACATAAATAAAATTTAAAAATACTTTTTTACAAAAATTATGCTAATCTCGTAATTATCTGCACTTTATTATTATCTAATTAATGTATTGATCTATCTAAATAAAGATATTTTCTGACTTATAAACTGTGAGTATTATATAAAAATTATAATAAATAAATCTATTAGTTTGGCACTTGGTGCTATTAGAATATTTTTTACTTGATGTGCTAACAATCTGTTGTCTATTTTATAAAATTTGTCTATTTTATAAATTCATGGGCAATTTGACATTGGGCTCAACTAAGATTTTGAGAATTTTTAGACTTTATAAAATATTGGATAAATTACATTTATTTATTTAAAAGAATTTTTTAGTGGAAAAAAAATCGTCGATAGACTTTACAATGTTGCACAAATTAAGGAATTTTTTATTTTTATAATGAGTAGTTGAGCTGTTTTCTTGTTGTACAAACTAAATTACATTATATGTATTATGTCCTAAGGCGTCACTATTTGAAAACAGCACCCTTGTTTCCTTGCTGTCCTTCATGGCGTCACTATTTGAAAAAAACACCCTTGTTGCCTTGTTGTCCTTTATGTACATCGTTCGATCTTTTGTTAGTGATTAAATTCTCTGTCTTTTGTGTGCATTTTTCAATCTTTTGTTAGACGATTAAATTCTCCTTGCCCATTGATTGGAAGTTAGGTTAGCTATTAAAGTTCGTTATGAGCTTGGCATTTCCCAACAATTTATATGTTTGATGGAGCTCTGAAATTATTGTTATAAAATCTCCTTACTCGTTGATTTGAACTTAGGTTAGTTATTAAAGTTCGTTATGAGCTTGGCGTTTCCCAACAGCTTATATGTTTGATGGAGCTCTGAAATTATCGTTATAAAATTGTTGTTTTGTTCAAGAATTTGTGATTACTGTGCATCCCAAGGCACTTGGGATGAACTACCTCGCCTTCTCGACCTCCTTGGCCATCTTGGATTTCACATGCGCATGGCCCTCTGTTTACTCGTGCATGACCCTTTGTAATGCACACAGGAATAACTCCCTCGCCTTCCCCCTTTGTCGATGGCGGAAGCTTATTTTGATAGGCGAAGAGTTCAACCTACACGAAGTGACTATGCTTGTCTTCATCTATGATTTCTCATCTACTCATTGGAGCCATGACGGAACAGCAACAACAGTTTACAATGTAGAGAAAGACGAGTGGAACCATCTCCCACATATGAACCAACAATGGGACCTCTGCTTTGGGGCTTTTATTGATGGGAAATTCTTCGTTTTTAATTATGACAGTGATCCGTGGGTTAATAGATCGAAGGCCAGTTGAGAATTTTACGATCCGAGAAAATATGTGTGGACCTCTCTTCATGATTTATCTAATCTCTGGAATGGGGAACACCCTCAATCGTTACCACTTGCGGTTAAATGTTCAGGCGAACCCCTCTACTGTTTCTAGACGCAACAAGGAGTGAAGGTATATGATTCCAAGGAAAGTGTTTGGAGGTCAATGGCTTCACTTCAACCAACACTTCAAACGATTAGTTATTGTGCAGCGTGGCATGATGGAATTCTTGTGGGCGGTAATGTTGAGGAAAAAACCCTTAATAATGCTTTCTGCCCTCTGCGTGATCATGTTTTCTATATGATGATACCTCAACGTATACGACGTGAAGCAGCAGTAGTATCACAAGATGAAATGGTTGGAGAGTGGAGTGTTGTTCCCATTAGGAGGCCCGAAGACCTTGATATAGACTATGATCAACTTATTTTGTCTACAGTTACTATGGAGATCTAAAATTAAATTCACAACGTTTTTCATTTATGCCTTTGATAACATTAGTGCTTTCTAGATCATAGTTAGGATTGACCTATGTCCCATACAATTATATTTACAGATGCAGGGAGTGAATAGAACATAGTTAGATAGTTAAAATTCCAATGATTATTTTTTTAATTGGATGCCCAAAAATAAAATTACTTTTTTATTATTCAATAATGATTCAGATTGGACACTTAGTCCATTTGACATAGTTGTGTCACTTTCCTGGTCATCAGTCAGTGTGACACGAGGTGTGTGCCAGTAGCCCATTTCTATTAATTTTACATAACATTGTTTGGTGTCGTCGGCATGTTACAATTGTTAGTATGAATTCTTCGTCGAAGTGTACGAAAAAGAACCACTTTAGCTACGCATAACTAATAGCCCTAACAACAATAATGGCTGCAAAACATCTTCAGATCTGCAATTAGTAGTTAAAGTGCTGCGACAAACAGATCTATAAATGGAAAGATATTAAGCAGTAAAGTAAAGAGTTTGCTCCATGCATCCAACAGACAAGACAAGAACACGATTTTTGAATGAATTTTTATATTACAGGGCACCTGGGAGGAAACAAGAAGGTGTATCCAGATCTCCTCTATGGGATGGGTTCTTTGTAGTCCTCAGCACTTCAGATCTAAGCTTTCTCTCTCTTGTAGATGTAGAAAACCCAATGTAGAAGGTAGAGCTCAATGGGAGCAACAATGGCAGAAAATGAGACCGAGTGTATAGATCCAGAGTGATCTAGTATGCAACAAAAGGTGAAGAATGAAGGGAAAACCCTCCTATTTATAACAAAATATTGGGTCATTCTAGATCTTGGTGCATGATTAAAATAATGTTAACCAAATCTAGATCCACCTCTATGGAATATTTTATTATTATTTGTTGGAGGGAAAGGGACTTTGACTTGGGTCAAAAACCCTTGATTAGTGAAGAATAAATAAATAAATGATTTATTTATCCTTTTAAGGAAGTGGTTGAGATATAATCAAATAAATAATGATTTATTTAATTAATAGTGGTTGATTTGGTCATATTTAACAAGGAATATTATTTAAATAATTATTCCTAGAAAATAATACGATAACTATGGGTGTATCTCATTAATTTCTTTGTTTTTGGGTTAAACATGACTGGGAATAATAATTAAATTGTGGTTTAATTAATTATTCCTTTTGGGGTTTCTTTAATTAACATAGTGAAAGCAGTTTTACTTGGGGTAAAACTGGTCTTACATGGTGTACTTGGGTCCATCTAATAATAAAAGGTGAGATGACCAAAAAATGGTGTAACAGATTGCCCCCCAGCGTGCGAGTGTCAGGAGCAAATCGTATGACCGAAGTACGTTGTAAGAATACAATCACCAGACAACGAAAGGGGATGTCAGAGAGAGAAGTGTGAGGTAGATAGTGTGTTGAAGGACTAGACCCTAAGGAGACGAGACTCGCAGGTGCAACAAGTCTCTTTTTATGAGAGGGTACCTGTGCTGAAGGCGGCGGGGGAGGCATACCTATGCCCGTCGTGACAAAGTACAAAAGAATAGTGTGTCCAGTAAACAAGGGACCGAACCATAGAGTACAGCTGGCATAAACAAAGGCCAGATAAAAATACAATGAAGAGTCTCACATACATGTTGTGCCTGGGATAACAGCCAGGACTAGTACAATAATATCCGAGTACATGAGATAAATACAACCCAAATGCCCCCTGTAAATGGGGAAGGGCTCACAAAATCTGACTGATACATGCAAATCATGGAGGCGCTGCAGGTGGCTAAGGCCAACATCATCAAAATCTGGAGCGGCATCAAAGGCTGCAATGAAGAGGTCATCCGGGCATGTGGGGGGCTACCTGCAGGGCCACCCCCTCATGAGGGCCGAGACATCTCACACACGCCCGGGAATCATCAAGAGCTGCTGCTGGGTCACTGGACTGTCCAGTATACTCATCTCGATCATGCTGAAAGGAGCTGGAGAAGTAATCAAGTCAAAGGGAAGTGAGATATCCCCCTGCCTGATCCGAGGCACCGAACAAGAGTGGAAGCTGGAACCAAGGTACACCGCCCTCTAGACCTTGCTTCTGGAATAAATGCGCTGATGTCGACAGAAGGAGGTCCGCCGTAGGTGAGGCAATAAGAGACTCTCAACTAAGGCACGAGAGAAGAACAATAGAGCGACAGACAGACTGACACCGATGATGATAGTGGAAAGGGGGAGGATGGAGTGGCGAATGGACGACTTCCCTTGTTAGAGCATAAAGGGCATGAATGACATGGCAGCGACTGACACAATATCAAAAGGGATAGGGGACAGTGGGACTGAAGGTCATGATATGCGACACAAGGGAGGAACCAAGCAAAGAAGGATGGAGGGCTATAGTGGGGTGCAAAAGGACGCAGGATAGACTCCATGAACGCAATGATGACTCGACTTGGATGCTCTAAACAAGGGCGACTGTAGAGTGCTGCCACACAGTAAAGGCCCCAATGGGGGGTCATAGAAACATGAGTACAAAGTGGGCACTCATGACAAAAATCAACACGAACATGGACAAGTAAGGGGGCGATGTGGTGCCCCAAGTACAAGTGTCGTAAGTGAGGAAATTCGATTTTAAGGAGTGGTGAAGTGACCCTTCGTGGAAAAAAAGATGTCCGGGTGAAGTATCAAATCACCAAAAACTAAGTAAAACCCATTTGAGAGCTCGGTGAGATCTATCCAGCGGTGCTGATGGTGCGTCGAACGGGGCTACGATGTGGTCGCAGCAGTCGAAAGAAGAAACAGGGGTTCTCTTTTAATGAGGCAGTTTTCCCTCCAAAAGCATTCATTTGCTATTGTTGCTGTGGTGAATGTCGAGAGGAGAGAAGGCCCTAAATCTTGCGGCGAACGTAGCGGACAAACCGACCGTTGGATTCGAGATCTGTCAGTTGGAGGCGAGAGGCCTAACCTTGCTCTTGCATTTTGATGGATTACATTTTCAGTTGAGGGCCCAAAACCCCCAGAAACAGCCCCTCCTTCATCTCTATGGCCGGGTCGCACTTTTTTGGGGCAAAAAGTACGACCCAGGACGCAGGTATTAGGGCAACAAGTGCGACCTGGTCCAGAAAATGGCAGAAAACTGCGACCTGGGAGATGAGGGGGATTTGGTGCTGTTTTATGGCTGGGAGTTGGATTTTGGTGAAGTAGAAAAAATGAAAAAACAGATGCTGGCTATCCTTACAAATCCTTACAAATGATGTAAGGGCCTAGCCATAATGAGTCAAACTTCCCATGACTTAGGACATCATGGGCCTGGTCATATACTAGAACAAGGTCGCCTTCGCGAAAAGTGCGAGGTTGGACTTTTTGGTCATACTGAGCTTTGGTGCGTTTTTTGGCCGCTTCCATGGTTTGCAAGGCAACACGGCGGTCTTCGGTGGCACGCTCAAGCATGATAAGTCATTGTTCTAGCGGTGGGGTGTCAGGGAGAAGTTCGACGGCTAGTTGTAGAGAAGGAATTTCACACTCGATTGGCAAGACAACCTCCTCTCCAAAAACGAGGTGAGGAGGGTTATGGTTGGGGGGCAGAGGTGCCCCCAAGCATGGTGTGGTCATGCCAAAATGTATCTAGAAAAATGGGAATCTAAACACATTTTAATGATGTGGTGTGCCATTTGTTCCGGTTATGGTTATGCAGTTTGAGAAAGGAAATGGAGGATTACCAATCTCTTTTGGTACTGCATATAGGGATCAAATGGACTTTAAGTTTCCGAATTGGCATACCTGGTGTCACTATCCCAAAAGGAGGATTTGGAGATAATGAACTGATGCTCTCGTAGAAAAGCTATAGGTTGGTCAACAATAATGTCTAAGAGACTCGGTTGCTGATGTAAGATGAGGGAACGATAAGGGGTATCGTCCCGAGAGTGATCTGAAGTGATATGGGACTCTAGAGGTTCTTCTAAATGTGGAAGAATACTGGGTCTAGAGTCAACACGACCAGATACACTAGGAGAGTGGTGGAGAATGGCGTCTCGTGGTCTCTCAAATGTGGGTGCCCCCTTACCCAAACACTGGGTTTTGATGTAATGGCCACAAGGTGGATGTGGTGTCAACGCATGGGTTCGATGTAAGGGAGAATAGATAAAGTCAGGGGTGGGAATTTCTTCCATAATGTCATCATCGTGATAGAAGATGGGGTGACTGGTGGAAGAAGAACCACCTGACATGGTGAAGTGGCCTGAATCATCATCATGAGAAGAGAGGTTCACATGCGCATCGTCACAATGGGTGACCGAAGAGAAAGTAGATAACGGATCTACCGATGTTGAGCCCAAGATGACCGCTGAAGGAAGGTCAAGCGAAACAACAGGGGAGGATTCAGATGGAACGTTCCCCAATGGTCTCATGGATGATGACAGGTACAAAATGGTGACCGAGGGCTCCGTTGGCTTAAAAGCGGGAGGCGGAATGTGAATGTCCTCTGGTCCGATCGAAGCGGCCTTGAATTGGCGGTACAAGTCCAAGGAGGAACGGTACTCATCAAGGCGGGGACAGAGGTGGGTGTAATGGCCGTGAAAATCGCACAAGGCACAAGGGTGGTTGGTGCGCAAGTGTTTGAGTTTTGGGAGGGAGTCGGGGATAGTGACATGGACTTCTGGGAGATCAGGGTCGGGGAATGTCTCGTTGACCAGAAGCTTGAGGTGGGGCAATTCAGGACACATGTGAGTGGCATGACCGACGACATCACACAAAGCGCATCGAATGGCGGGCTTGGGTGGTCGTGGGAGGGTAAGGGATGTCAGGGGGGCCGGATCTGGATGGGTTGCCCCCTTTCGGGCTTTGCCTTTCTTCCCGGGAGCCGTCACAACAGGAGAAGGGTCCTGTGGAGGTGCTGGGGGCACAGTGGCTATGGAGGAAGCAAGGGGGACCGGTTGACCCGGTGTCAAAGCCATATAAGGTTTGGGGTGACCAGGGGGGGTGGCGGCTAGGGGGTCAAGGTACCAGACCGGAATGCCTAAGGTCAAGTTAGGGAGAGAGAGGGTGGCCATGACGGGGACGGAATATACTCCAGGAGGGGGAGCCAAGAAGGGGATCTGTCCAGCAGGGTAATGACCAGGAGGTACGGCTCCGAGATGGTTAAGGCTAGGGGGAACCGAGCCGGGAGGATAAAGAGGTTCGGGGATACCAGCTGTAGGGGGAGGGCCAGAAGGAGGAGGTCCGGCTGGTTGAGAGGAATGGCTAGGAGCGGGTTGCGGAGGGCGGGGGGGAGGTTGCAGACGAGCCGAGGCAGGCCGCTCACGGGTGGCCTGAGACGATTGCATCATGCAAACATTCGACAAGCTGGGATCAGTAACAAGAGGGGGGGGAAGATGAGTGAAAGTACCAAGCAGGGTGGAATATTTATAGACGCCGGGGGAGACACTGGTCAAAGAATCGACGGTTTTCTCGTTGGCTACAGAAGAGATGGTCGTCTCGGAGGAGGTCTGAGACGGCGGCTCATGATAAGATAGCTGGTCAATGGTGACTATCTTCCCATTATGTGGAAAAGACATCTTGCGGAAAACCGCGGATGGGACAGCAGACATGGCATAGGTGTAGCTTCGCCCCAATAGAATGTTGTAGTCTAGGGGGCGTCAATGACTTCGACGTCAACGCAAACAGTCTTACCGGCGAGGGTGATGGGACAGTTACGAAACAGGCCAATGGGCTGGGAGGCATGACCGTCCCACGCTCTAAGGGTGATCGTGGAAGGGGCCAGCTCAGGGGATCCGAGTTGCTTCCAAACCGAAGCGGACATCATGCAGGTGGATGCCCCCTCGTCAATGATACACCGGGAAACGATGGCGTTTTGTATTTTGACTGAGATTTGGAAGGCGACGGAAGGAGGGAGGGGAGGGTGGTCCGATTGAGTGGCGTCGAAAACAATCATCTGGTCGTCAGCAGGATCTACAGCGCCCACGGCAGATAGTAGAGCCTTCTTTTGGGAAGGGCATGACTGGAGGATTTCCAGTGTGGAAATGGCAGCAGGGGACTGCGCCAAATCATCTACTATGCTATACGACTGAGCGGCTCGACCGGAAGCAGCATTTCGGCGTAATGGTCCCTTTTGAATCTTTGGATGAACCTCAACTTTGGGTTGAGGGATGTGTAAGGGGCCATTGGATGTCGAAAGAGGCTCTGCAGAACCTGAAGAGGGGGGCTCGGGAGCAGACTGAGCAAGAGGCTTGGGGTACTGGCGAGACCGAGCTTGAAGGTTAAGGTCGACGGGGAGAGGCGGATCAGAGTTCATCATGAGGATCTGGTAATTGGAGGAACCAGAAGGGGAAGGTGGAGTGGCCACCTGTCCGTCAGGTGGTTGGGTAGCCATGAATCCCTGCTGTGCATCCACCTGCGCTTGAGGGGGCGGGGAGCACTGTTGCAGGGGTTGAGAAGGCAAGGGAGGCGAAAGGGCATATGCTGGAGGAGTTGGCGCGCTAGGCTGTGGATAAGGGTAATGGTTAGGTTGGGAAACATTGAGGTAAGCAGGAGGTTGGGCAAAAGGATGAGGCATGCCGTATCCTGGATGCATGCTACCGGGAGGGGGAGAGGTGCAGGAAGTAGTGCCCCCTCCCCAGGAAAACCATAGCTCATGTGAGGTTGAGCGGATGGATGAGAGATGGGTCCAATGATACTGTTGGCGGCATGAGGTGCCCCCGGTGTATGGGCATCATTGGGTGTGGGAAGATCAGGTAGGACAGTAGGATCATAACCTGTCTGAGCGTAGATCAGGTCATACTTTAACGCCATTTGGAGGGCATCTTCTTCGGTTTGAGGAAAATGGGATGCGACATCTTTCCCGATAGGGGACAAAAGAGATCTAAGGAACTAGTCCATGTAGACACGGTCTTCGAAGGGAGGAGATTGGCATAAGCTCCGTCGTCTTCGCCATTCCTGGACATGGGTAGAAAGGCGGGTCGAAGAGGTTTGCTTGAAGGAAGTCAAAAGTTCGATACCAGTGTCATAACGAAGGGGAAGCTGGAAGTAAGATAAAAAAGCCCGGGCAAGAGTTGCAAAGGTGGTATGGAAGGAAGTGGGCTGGTCAATATACCACTTAGAAGCTTCGCCTGTAAGCGTGCGTTGGAACAGTCTAAGACGAACAGAGTCATCGATAATGGAGGTAGATGAACACCACATGTGGAAAGATCGAACATGATTGGAAGGATCTTCTCCAGCACGACCTTCAAACTTTGGGATGTCGGAAGGGAGCTTTGTCGGCATAGCGGGCCAACTAGCGTCATGATGTATAGGGTCGTTTATCAACCGGTCCAGATCGGGGAGGTTGAGGCCTGCCAAGAAGGGGAGCACGGGTGAAGCCGAGGTAGTTCCTGTGGTGGTTCTGCTAGTAGTAGTCCCGGCATTAGGGCCGGGATTCCCGCTAGTGTTAGGCCCTGGACCAGACATAGTGGAGGTGACAGGGGGAAGAACCAGAAGGAAAAGGAGAGCCCAAAGAATCAGCGAAGGACTGGCTCGACGATGGTGGGACGGAGCAGGTCGATCGACCGGAGACAGAGGGTGAAGGCCAAGGAGGCTCCGGGAAAGGTGCCTTGGGGGCGCAATGATGACAGGAAGAAGGAAACCGACAAGGGCAGAAAGGAACAAAATCAAGAAGGTCAAGGGCAGAAAAGGTGCAGTGACAATTGATTTTAGAGTCTTTGCCAGGCGGTGTAAACCAGGCGCTTCTTCACTTAGGGTCAGTGTGTGGTGTGCGTTAATTTTAATTTTTAAACCCTTTCCGTTGTTGAGAGCAAAAAGTGTGCTGCGTAGCTGAAAATAAACCTACAGAGAACAGAATAAAATGTTGAAATAACAGAAAAATAACAGCTACGTATGCATCTATCTAACCCAAGAAGGTGGGTCTCTCAACACTATGCTGAAAAGAAAGGGAAAAACTATGGAAACACACACAAAGGAAGCTCAACAGATCTAGGGTCAAAGGGGACAGAGATCTGGAGGATAAAGCTACAGACAAGGGGTGCAGATCACAGCCAAGAGACAGAGGCAAGGTGGCTGGAAAAAGGGAAATCAGCAAAAAACCGGGGGGAGGGCAAGGCAGAGGCCTTTAGCAGAGGTCCACACAAAACGACAAGAGGTGATGTGAAAGGAAAAGAGGCTGATTTCAAAGGATCTGAAAGTGAGGTAACAGATCTGGAAAAAGAGGGGGCTGAAGCTCTGAAACCGACGGCTGAAACAGCTGAAACTCTTCCACAAAAAGTGGAGGGTACTAAAGCCCTAAGGGGTTGGGTTCCCACTTAGATGAGTAAAAACAGATCAGATCTTGGTCAAGGCGGGCTGAGACAGAGGCTGGAAAACCCTGGCAGAAGCTGCAGCAAAACCCAGAAAAAGTGCAGAAAAAATGCTGGAAAAAATTCATGTCGCAGTTTCTGACCTGATCTGAGTTGAGGGCGCAGAAAACAGGCTGAAAAGTGCGACCTGGAGGTCCAGGTCGCAGGTTTAGGGCCAAAAAGTGCGACCCCCTGTTCCGGTTGTCTCGGCGGCAGATTTTCAGAAAATTTGCCGTCTCAGTTGCGGCTGGTGTCGCTTACCTGCGCAATAGGGCCAGAAACACACGGAAGTGAGAAATTTTAAGTTTTTAGGGTTTTATGTGAGAAAAATGACATGAAAAGAGAAAAACTAAGCAAATTTCGAAAAGAAGCCCGAAGGCCCGAAGTAGCCGGATACAGGAATATGAAAAACGACAGCGGTCGTAATTAAAACCCGTGTGGAGTCGCCATTTGTTAGTATGAATTCTTCGTCGAAGCGTACGAAAAAGAACCACTTTAGCTACGCATAACTAATAGCCCTAACAACAATAATGGCTGCAAAACATCTTCAGATCTGCAATTAGTAGTTAAAGTGCTGCAAAAAACAGATCTATAAATGGAAAGACATTACGCAGTAAAGTAAAGAGTTTGCTCCATGCATCCAACAGACAAGACAAGAACACGATTTTTGAATGAATTTTTATATTACAGGGCACCTGGGAGGAAACAAGAAGGTGTATCCAGACCTCCTCAATGGGATGGGTTCTTTGTAGTCCTCAGCACTTCAGATCTAAGCTTTCTCTCTCTTGTAGATGTAGAAAACCCAATGTAGAAGGTAGAGCTCAATGGGAGCAAAATGGCAGAAGAATGAGACCAAGTGTATAGATCCAGAGTGATCTAATATGCAACAAAAGGTGAAGAATGAAGGGGAAAACCCTCCTATTTATAACAAAATATTGGGTCATTCTAGATCTTGGTGCATGATTAAAATAATGTTAACCAAATCTAGATCCACCTCTATGAAATATTTTATTATTATTTGTTGGAGGGAAAGGGACTTTGACTTGGGTCAAAATCCCTTGATTAGTGAAGAATAAATAAATAAATGATTTATTTATCCTTTTAAGGAAGTGGCTGAGATATAATCAAATAAATAATGATTTATTTAATTAATAGTGGTTGATTTGGTCATATTTAACAAGGAATATTATTTAAATAATTATTCCTAGAAAATAATAAGATAACTATGGGTTTATCTCATTAATTTCTTTGTTTTTGGGTTAAACATTACTGGGAATAATAATTAAATTATGGTTTAATTAATTATTCCTTTTGGGGTTTCCTAATTAACATAGTGAAAGCAGTTTTACTTGGGGTAAAACTGGTCTTACATGGTGTACTTGGGTCCATCTAATGATGAAGAGTTAGATGACCAAAAATGGTGTAACAATAGTGCTTCTAAATCCCGGTTTACCGAGTGATTGTTGTCAATAAATATTTCAAAGAATTGTTTTATGTATCTTGCATTTGGAGAGCAAATTATTGCAGATTGAACATGCTTTTTTTCTATAACTTTGCTTTTAATTACAAATACAAATTGGGACAAGGCACAATATTTTTTCCTTCCTTTACTAAAATTGACCAAAATCACTATAGATATCTTGCTTAGCAACTATTGGATCTCTTTAAGAATCTAACGGCGTTTCCTTTGCAACATCTGGTGATGGTGCAATTGCTAGTTATAAGACTCCATAGGTAGTATGTCAAATACAAGAATCAGATAGAGAAATAGTTTTTCCAATAAACTATTTTTAATCTCGTAAACATTAAAATACTTTATTTTTTCTTTCTTCTATATTGTAGCATCACATATCATAACCTATGGTTTAACGATGGATTGTTATATACATGTGTCAGTTTGTGAGATGTCTTAACCACCATAGCTTGTGGCATGCATTGCTTATCTAACTATAATCCTGTGACATAGATTTATATCTATAATTGCTATATCTTATATACTATGTGGTCGATGACTTCATATATTACAAACTATATTTATATTTCTGAAAATTTAATAATAACTTATGACATGTTTAATAGTCATATTAGTTTGTGACATGTCATAAATAATAATTACGCCGTACATGCTCTTTTTATTTGAAAACAACTCTCCTAGCTGCCATTGTGTCCATGTGTGAGCCATTGGATCAAATGTTAGACGATTGAAATATTTTAGGCCATTAGATTCACAAGTTACACAAAAATAAAAATAAAAGTAAATTAAATAAAAATTGATATCGTAATGAATATTTTAACTAAGTCAAAATAAAATAAATAAAATAATAATAAACTATAAAAACAACCCATGGTATTCATGTGAAATATAGTTTATTAAATTATTTCACACTTTAAAATGATTTATCTTGATCAATAATGAGGAATGTTCATAATTATCATTTTTTAAATAACACCCAATTTATCTTTAATTACTTAATTGTAATAGTTTGTAGCTACATACATAATCAATCCATTTTTTTTGTTAATGAATATCAAATTTCTTCTATTAAAAAAATAAATACATATCTTTAATTACCTAATTTTAGCTAAAAAATATAAAATTTCATATTATATGTTGTCAAACTTACTAAAATGAAAATTTTTTCTCAAAACAGGGCAAAAAGTGTAACCCAGCTTCACATTTTATAATTTTTTTATTTTTCAATTCAAACAAAACTTAAAAATGAAAAAACCCACTCAATCCTTACTGTAGATTATAGTTTTACAAAATTGGCACTATGTGATTAACAATAGAGTAAGTTGACATAACCCTAAGGGGTTCATTTACAAGTTTTATCATAACCTTTCCCTCCATCCAATATATATTGTAGAGTCTTCTTAAGAGAGAGAGTATTCTAGTTTATAACCTGATCCAAAATCAAAGAAAATGGCTAGGGATTTCACAAAGTATTAGTTTGTAACCTGATCCACAATCAAATAAAATGGCCATGGATGTCACAAGTTATCATTCACACAGTGATCTATTGACGTTCTCAGTTGAAATGGATCCTATTAGATGCATGGTGGCAAGAGACACTATAGATTCAAAATAGATATATGTTATGACATCCATATTCTCTACAAACCATCAAAATTTCTCATCTTATACAACAATTTCTAACAATAACTACTTAATTTACTCTCCAATTTTTGAAACCCCCACCCATGTTGGGGAGATCAGAGTATAAAATCAAATTTTCCTGTGGTTTTTTTAAAGGGTTCATAAACAAAACAGACAATGAGAAAGTCAATAGTGTGGTATAATAACTTATTTTTGAATCATTGTGACAAACAAAAAATCACATTAGCTCACAAAGTATATCTAATGCTATAAGGATCTGAGATGATAACAATGTTTTGAATCATGATAACTAGGTGACAACAAAAAATAATTTTTAGCCACAAGAAAAAAAATCACAACAACTCACATAATATATCCAAGGTTGCAATGAACCCCATACATAGTGATGGACATCATGGGAATTTTAGTGAACATAGAACACCACCCTAAAAATTGTATGCTCTTGATCAGTTTAGAATAACCTAAAATGTCTAGATTGGATGCCGAGGTGGGTGGTACAATAATTGAGGATGCTTCTTAAAGGGTAAGGGAATTTAGATACTTTATCCTTCCACCAAAGCTATAAAAAATGAGACTTGTAGATTATAGTTTTACAAGATTGACATTGTGTGATTAATAATAAGTTACAAACATTAGGTATTTTAAAAGGCATTTAAAAAGTAATAAGAGGAAGGTATTAATGTGATTCTTTGTACTATTTTTATTTAAAATAGTAATTTGTATTTGTATTTTTTTAAATGAATATTGTTAAATGTGTTGTAATATTTTTATTTAAAATAGTAATTTATATTTGTATTTTTTAAAATGAATATTGCTAAATGTGTAATTCAGTAAAATGTATTAAATTGATATTCTAATTTTTAAGATATTTATTTAAAAAATTCAAAGTATGGTGAGTTTTCTTTTATTAAGCTTTGAGTCTAGATGTGCAGAGAATGAATCTATCTAAAGTCCCAAACAAGATTCTTCTTTCTCTTCTTATTCTAGCTTGCACCTTGACACTCATCTCCTCCTCCCTCCACAAATTTAAACTATGATGCACAAGGTAGTTTTTGCATATAGGAACATTTAGATATGATAAGAAAAATGCGATACTCTATTGTAATTTTCTCTACAAATGTGATGGCAAGTGTGCTCTAAATGTTGACAGTTTCATGGTTAATGTAGTATAAGATACATGCAAATTTACAGTCTTGTATACAAGATCAAGAAAGCTATTCCCAATATCCAACACCATGGAGCAAGATATGGTCACCAATTCAACAGTTGCATATGCCCAATATCCAACACCATAGAGAAAGACATATTCACCAATTCAATAGTTGCTTCCAAATCTCTCTCGGTGCTAGAGTTGTTTTCTCAATAAACTTGTTTTTACTGCACTTGAACTGATGAAAGCCATCATTGTTTCATATAGGAGCATTTAGTTCTCATAAGAAAATTGTGATACTGTTGTTAGTATGAATCTTAATTGCAAGCATGTGAAAAAGGCTCACTTTAGTCGTGCATAACAAACAACCCTAACAACAAATATGGCTACCAATATCTTTAGATATGCAATTATTTTACTAAGATAAATGCTGAAAAATCTAGATCTATGCATTAAAAGACATTAAGCAGTAAATAAAAGCAAGAGTTGCTCCATGCATCCAATAGACAAGACAAGATTGTTTTAAAGATTTTTTTTCATTTTTTGACACATGGGAAGGGAACGCAGAAAGATGTTACCAATCCCCCTCAATGGGATGGGTTCTTGTAAGTCCTCAGCACTTCAGATATAAAATCTCTCTCTCTTGATGGTGTAGAAAACCCAGACAAAAATGGAACTCAAAGGGAGCTCACAAGAAAAATGGTAGCAAAATATGGCAATGATGGTGGATCAAAGTTAGACCAAAAGTATAGATCCAGAGTGATCTTTAGGCAAAAAAAGGTAGTGAGGAATGGAAACCTTTCTATTTATAATAAAATATTGAGTTAGTCTAGATATTGGTGCATAATTAAAATATTATTAACCAAATCTAGATCCAACTTTTATTGAGTATTTTATTATATTTGTTGGAGGGAAAAGAATTTGAATTTGGTAAAATCTCTTTATTTGTAAATAATAAATAAATAAATGATTTATTTATTATTTTAAGGGTGTGGTTGAGTAATAATTAAATAAATAGTGATTTATTTAATTATTTATAAATGGTTTAAGCCAAATTTAACAAGGAATATTATTTAAATAAGGTTTAAATAATTATTCCTAGAAAATAATAAGATAAATAATGATTTATCTAATTAATTTTCTTGTTTTGGGTTAAATATGACCAGGAATATTAATTAAACTGTTGTTTAACTAATTATTCCTTGAGGAAAATCAAACAAATGTGGATTTATTTAATATTTCCTCATGGGGTTTCCTGTTCAGACCATAAACAACTTAATAAATGTGGTTTACTAAGTTATTTTTCATAGTGAAAGCAATTTTACTTAGGGTAAAATTGGTCTTACATGGTGTACCTTGGTCCATCTAATAGTAACATGTTAGATGACCAAAAAATGGTGTAACAGATTTCCCCCAGCATGCAAGCATTAGGAGCTAATCGTATGACCGAAGTACGTTGTAAGAACTCAATCACTAGACACCAAAGGGGAAGTGAGAGAGAGAGAAATATAAGGTAGACCAAAGTGCTAGAGGACTAGACTCTGAGGAGGCAAGACTTATAGGTGCGACAAGTATCTTTTATGAGTGAGTACCTGTGCTGTAGGGGGTGGGGGAGGCATACCTATGCGTGCCAAGACAAAGTACAAAGAATAATGCATCCAATAAACAAGGGATTGAACTGTATAGTACATGCTGGCATAAACATGAGCCAGATAAAAACATGATAATGAATCCCATATACATACTGTGCCTGGGATAATAGCCAATGAATTATACAATAATATCTACATACATGAGATACAAATACAACCAAAGTGCCCCTGTAAATAGGAAAGGGCTCTGAAAATCAGATTGATACATGCAAACTAAAAGGTGCTGCAAGCGGCTGAGGCCGACTTCATCAAATCGATGGAGATGCATCAAAGGTTGTAATGAAGAGGTCATCTAGGCATGCGGGGGGCTACCTGAAGGGACACCCCCTCATGAGATCTGAAAACATCTCACACACACCCAGGAATCACTGATATCAACTGCTGCATCACTGAACCATCAAGTATACGAATCTTGATCATGTTGTAAGGCGTTGGAGCTAAGAAAAAATCAAGTCAAAGGGCAATAAGGAGTCCCTTTGCGTGATCCGAGGTACCGAACAAGAGTGGGAGATGGAACCAAGGTACACTAACCTCTAGACCTGTCTTCTGGAATGAATGATCTGATGTCGACAGAAGGAGGTCCACCATAGGTGAGGCAATAAGGGATCCTAAACTAAGGCATGAGAGAAAATAGTAGAGTGACTAACAGAATGACACTAGGGATAATGATGAAATGGGGGGTACTAAGTAGCGGACAGACGACTTCCCTTGTTAGAGCATAAAGGGCATGGATGACCTGGCAGCAACTGACACAATATCAAAGGGGATATGGGAAAGGAATCAAGCAATGACACGAGAAAGGAATCAAGCAATGAAGGATGGAGGACTAGAGCGGGATACAAAGGGACTCGGAATCGACTCCATGGATGTGATGATGACTGAACTCGGATGCTCTAACAAGGGAAATTCGATGATGTTGCCACACAGAAAAGGTCTAATGAGGACCATAAAGACATGAGTACAAGATGGTAACTCACGACGAAAATCGACACGAGCATGGAAAAGTATGGAGGAAAAGTGGTGCCATAAGTACAAGTGTTGCAAGTGAAGAAATTCGATTTTGAGAAGTGGTGAAGTGACGCTTCTTAGACAAAATGTGTCATGGTGAAGTATAAAATCATGAAAAACTAACAAATACCCATTTGAGAGCTCAGTGAGAGCTTTCCAACGGTACATATGGTTTGCCAAACTGAGCTACGGTTTGGTCGTAGTAGGCGAAAGAAAAATCAGGGGTTTCTCTTTTAATAAGGCATTTTCCCTCCAAATTCACTCATTTGCAAGTGGAGATATGGTGAATGTAGAGAGGAGAGAAGGCCCTAGATCTTGCGGCAAGCGTAGTGGACAAACCGACCATTGTAATCAAGATCCGTCAATTGCAGGTAATATGCCTAACCCTACTCTTTCATTTAAGGGGATTAAAAAAATTTAGTTTAGGCACCCGGAGCTCATGAATAGGCCAAGTCACACTTTTTGGGGTCTGTTCTGCGAGTTGGGTAGCAGGTACTGGGTAGAAAACTGTGACCTGTCCCAGGAAATGACCTGAAAAGTGGGACCTGTCAAAGAAAGGGGGTTTCAGTGCTGTTTTTGGCTAAGATCTGGGACTTTTATGGTTGATGGGCATAGGTACCCCAAAGCATGTTGTGGTCATGCCAAAATGTATTTACAAAAAGGGGAATCTAAACACATTTTTATGATGTGGTGCACCATTTGTTTTCGTTATGGTTATGCAGTTCGATAAAGGGAATGGAGGATTACCAATCTCTTTTGGTACTGCATATATGAAGAAAATGGACTAATTTCCTGGGTTGGCATACATTGTGTCCCTATCCCAAAGAGTGGATTTGGAGATAATGAACTGGTGCTCTCCTAGAAAACCCACAGGTTGGGCAACAACAATGTCTAGGGGACTGGGTTGCTGATGTAGGATGAAGGAATGATGAGGGGTATCATCCCTAGAGTGATCTGAAGTGATATGGGACTCTAGAGGTTCTTCTAAATGGGGAAGAATAAGGGTACTAGAGTTGGCACAACTAGATACACTATGAGAGTTGTGGAGAATTGCTTCTCCCGGTCTCTCGAATAAGGGTGCCCCCTTACCAAAAAATTGTGTGTCAATGTAATGACCACAAGGTGTATGTGGTTCGAATGTATGGTTTCTATGTAAGGGGGGATAGATGAAGTTAGGAGTGGTGATTGCTTCCATAATGTCGTCATCATAATAGAAGATGGGGTGACTGGTGGAAGAAAAACCACCTGACGCGGCGAAGCTACCTGACTCATCTTCATGAGAAAAAAGGTTCACATGCATATCGTCACGGGGGGTTATGGAAGAACAAGCAGATAAAGGATCTACTGATGTTGAGCCCAAGGTGATTGTTGAAGGGAGGTTAGGTGAAACAGAAGGGGAAGTCCTAAGGGGGTCTTCCACCATGGATCTCATAGATGATGACATGTAGTGGAAAGTGGCCGAAGACTCTGTCATTTAGACATCCAGAGGGGGGATGTCTATGGGAGTAGATGAGTCCTCTGGTTCTACTGAAGCAAAACACACAAATAAGGGAGCAGTGGACTCGTTGCGCTTGGTCTCGACTTGGCGAACTGCCGCTAGAGAGGTGCGGAAGTCCTCGAGGTGGGGAAAAAGGTGGGTATAATGGCCATGGAGATCACACAAAGCACAAGTGTGGTTGGTGTGAATAGTCTTGGGGTTCTTGGCTGCATTCGAGGAAGGAACAGAGGTTTCTGAGATCATAGACTCAGGGAACGCGACATTAACCATAGGCTTGAGATGAGACAATTTAGGACAATTATGGGTGGCATGACCGACAACATCACACAAAGCACACAGAAGTGTATGCTTTGGACGTTGAGGAGGAGCATGGTTTGTTAGGGAAGCCTTATATTTTGGTGCCTTCTTGCAAGCTTTTCCCCCTTTACCGGAATCTGTCGCAATGGAATAAGTTTCCCGTTGAGGTGGCTGAGGCATGATAGCAGTGGGAGGGGTCATGGGGATTGGTTGAACCAGGGTCAAAGCAACATAAGGTTTGGGTTGAATAGGTGGGTTAGCAACTGGGGGATCAATTTACCAGATGGGGATACCCAGGGTCAGGTTAGGAAGGGATAAGGTAGCCATAACAGGTACTGATAACACTCCAGGAGGGGGAGCTAAGAACGGTATCTGACCGAAGGGGTAATGACCAAGCAGGACAGCTCCAATATGGTTAAAAGTTGGGAGGAACCGTGCCAGGAGGGTAGAGAGGCTCATGGATACCAGCTGCAGGTGAAGGGCCAGGAGGAGGAGGTCTAGAAGGATGAATCGAAGTGCTAGGAGCAAGTTGCGGGGGGTGAGGCTGCTAACTAGCTGAAGCAGGCCTCTTGAGGGAAGCCTGAGATGATTGCATCATGTAAACATTCGATGAGAAGGGATCAGAGAGAGGAAGAGGAAGACCAGGGAATGAACCTAACAAAGAGGAGTCTTTGTAGACTCTGGGTGAAACACTCATCAAGGGGTCGATGGTTTGCTTATTGGCCACCGAAGTTATGATGGACTTAGGGGTGGTCTAAGACTTCGGTTCGTAATATGTCAACTGGTCAATGGTGACTATCTTTCCATTATGGGGAAAGGAAATCTTGTGGTGAACTGCAGACGGTACAACAGACATCACATAGGTGTAGCTATAGCCCAATAAAATGTTGTAATCTAATGACTTCTACATCAATGCAAACAGTCTTACTCACAAGAGTAATAGGACAATTGCAGAACATGCCAATGGGCTTGGAGGAGTGGTCATCCCACGCTCAGAGGGTGATAGTGGAAGGGTCCAACTCAGGTGATCCGAGTTACTTCCAAACCAAAGCAAACATCACACAGGTGGATGCCCCCTCATCAATGATACAACGGGAAACATTGGTGTTCCAAATATTGATGGGGATTTGGAAGGTGACGGAAGCAGGAAGGGGAGGATGTTCTGATCGGTCAACATCGAAGACAATCAAATGATCATATGAAGGATCTACAGCACCCACGGTAGATAGTAGAGCTTTTTGTTGTGAAGGACACGACTGGAAGAGTTCCAACATTGAGATGGCAACAGGAGATTGCGCCAAATCATCTACTATAACATACGAATGGGCAGCTTTTTCAGAAGCAGTGTTTCGGCGTAATGGTCCCTTAGGGATCTTGGTATGAACCTCTGCCTTAGGCTGAGGGATCTACAAAGGACCATTAGTTATCGAAAGAGGCTCTGTAGAACCTGAAGAAGGGGGCTCGGGGGCAGACATAGCAGGAGGCTTGTTTATTGATGGGACCGAGTCTGAAGGTTGAGGTCTACGGTTATAGGTTGGTCAGAGTTCATCATGAGAATATGGTAATCAGAGGTACCAAATGGAGGAGGTTGAGTGGCCACCTGACCTTCAGGTGGTTGGGTAGCCACAAATCCTTGCTGAGGGAAAGGATTAGTAAACATAACCGGCTGACTAGGCGCAACATTGGGAGGGATAGAATGGGAGGCTTGCTCTCCTCGCGATGCTGCTTGAGTCTCCCACATCTTCCGTATATGTGGTAAAAGAGGACAATTATGCGTGTAATGACCATAAACACCCCAATAAGAACAAGTCTTATTCGTGTGAACATGCTTGTCCTGCTTGGGCTGAGTGCCCTATTGCTGGTTAGCAATGTTAGGTGCATTAGCTTGAGGATTAGGTTCAGGATTACCGGGGGAAGACTAATTTTGAGTTCATTTCCTCTTCTTTTTAGAATTAGGAGGATTAGTCGCGCCCCACTGTGCATACACCTGCCCCTGAGGGGGCAGTGGCTACTGTTGCGGGGGTTGAGAAGGCAAGGGAGATGGGGGTGTTGATGCTTGAGGATCTGGAGCACCAGACTGCAGTTACAGATAATAAGGAGGTTGGGTAACATTGTGGTAAATAGGTTGGGCAAAAGGAGGAGGCATGTTGTATCCTGGATACATGCTACTAGGAGGGGGAAAAGTTCTGGAGGTGTTGGCCCCTCCCTAAGGGAAACCATAGCCCATGGGAGGTTGAGCATATGGATGAGAAAGAGCTCCAACGATACCGTCGGCAGCATGGGATGCCCCCGGTGCGTTGGCACCACCAGGTCTAGGGAGATCAGGTAGGACGATATAAACATAACTAGACTGAGCGTAGATCAGGTCATATTTTAACGCAATCTAGAGAGCGGCTTGTTCGGTTTGAGGGAAATGTGATGCGACATCTTTTCCTATAGCAGGCAAAAAGGATCTAAGGAACCAGTCCATGTAGACATGGTCTTCGAAGGTAGGGGCTTGAAATAGGCTCTTTCTTCTCCACCATTCCTGGACATTATCGGATAGGCGGGTCACAGACGATTGAGGGAAAGAAGTCAAAAGTTCGGTACCAATGTCATAATGGAGGGGAAGCTGGAAATAAGATAGAAAATCCTGGGCAAGAGTCGCAAAGATGGTATGAGAGGATGAAGCCTTATCAACATACCACTTCGAAGCTTCGCCAGTAAGCATACATTGGAACAGTTGAAGATGGAAAGAGTGAGTCAGTAATGGAGTTAGTTGAACACCACATGTGGAAAGATCAAACATGATTTGTAGGATCTTCTCTAGCAAGACCTTAAAACTTGGGGATTTCGGAAGGGAGCTTAGTTGGCATAGCGGGAAAACCAGCGTCATGGCGTATGGGGTCATTGATCAAATGGTTAAAATCAAGAAGACTAAGGTCTGCCATATAGGGGAGCAAGGGAGTAGCCGAGATAGTTCCTGTTGCGGTCCCACTAGTAGTATTCCCAGCATTAGGGCTGGGTCTACCACCAGTGTTAGGTCCTGAACCAGACATGGTGAAGGTGACAGGGGGAGAACCAGTGGCAGAACCAGAAGGAGAACCCAATGAACCAGAAGAGGAGTCGGAGTGCAGACTTGGTCGAGGACTAACTCGAATCCTACGCGGAGGAGTAATTCATCCTACCGGAAACTAAGGATGAAGGCCAAGAAGTCTCCAGGATAAATGCCTTGGGGGCACAATGATGAAGGCACAAACACGACACAAAGGGAAGAGAGACCAACAAGGGCAAGGAGGTGCAGGATCAAATGATTACAATGTCAAAACAAGGGCAGAGAGGTGCAGGATCAATTGATTACAATGTTAAAGTCTTTGCCTGGGGGTGTTAACCAGGCTCTTCTTCACTTAGGGTGTGTGTGTTAAGTGTGTTAATTTTAATTTTTAAACCCAAACGTTTGTAAAGAAAAAGAAAAAGTATGTTATATAACTGTAAATAAACCTGAAGATAACAGTATATGAAACTGAAATAACAGAAAATAAACAGCTAACTATGCATTAATCTAAACCCAAGGAGGCAGACCTCTCAAAAACTAGTCTATGGGTGGGACAAAATCTAGTCAAAACACACCAAAATAGCCAATAGATCTAAGGTCAGGAGGGACAATTATCTAAGGATCAGATCTACTGGAAACAGGTGCAGAAAAACAATAAAAAATCTGAGGAAAAATTGATGCAAGTGAGGTGGCGAAAGGCTACAACTTGGAGGGAAGCAGAAGGGACCCTAGAGGAATACCCAAACAAAACTAAAAGGAGGTGTTTTGGATGGATGGATAACCAATCTAAAGTGGATCTGAAGGTAAGGGATCAAATCTGAAAAATGGTTGAACACACTAAAATTTCAGACGACCTGCAGCAGCTAAAACTATTCCACGAAAGGTGGAGGGTACTGAAGCCCTAGGGGGCTATGTTCCCACTTTCATGAGTAAAATAGAACAATTATAGGTCCAAAATAGACGAAGACGGAGGTCAGACAACCCTAAACATAGGCCCAGACAAACCCAAAAAAATCTCAGAAAAAACCCGCAAAACGTTCAGGTCATAGTTTCTGACCTATTTTTTTGTAGAGGTCGCAAGTTTTGGCTTGTATTCTGCACCCTGGAGGTTCAAGTCGCAGGTTTGGGCCCAAAAAGTGCAACCTACACTTCCAACACTCTCGGGAGTAGGTTTCAGAAAATTTTGTCATCTCAGCTGCGGCTGATGCCTGTCACCTACGCAATAGGTCCGAAAACACACGGAAGTTAGGATTTTCAATGTTTTAGGGTTTTATAGGTTAAAAACAACATCAAGAAAAGAAAAAAATAAGTTGAAGAGAAATCCTATGGTTTGAAGAAGTTAGATATACATGGATCTGAAAAACGACAGAGGTTGTAATTGTAAACTCTTGTGGAGTCGCCAATTGTTAGTATGAATCTTAATCACAAGCATACGAAAAAGGCTCACTTTAGACGTGCATAACAAACAACCATAACAGCACATATGGCTGCCAATATCTTTAGATCTGAAATTATTTGACCAAGATAAATGCTGCAAAATCTAGATCTATGTATTAAAATACATTAAGCAGTAAATAAAAGCAAGATTTGCTCCATGCATCCAATAGACAAGACAAGATTGTTTTAAAGAATTTTTGTATTTTTTGACATGTGGGAAGGGAACATAGAAAGATGTTACCAGTACTCCTCAATGGGATGGGTTCTTGTAAGTCCTCAGCACTTTAGATCTAAAATCTCTCTCTCTTGATGGTGTAGAAAATCCAAACAAAAATGGAACTCAAAGGGAGCTCACAAGAAAAATGGTAGCAAAATATGGCAATGATGGTGGATCAAAATCAGACCAAAAGTATAGATTCAGAGTGATCTTTAGGCAACAAGAGGTAGTGAGTGAATGGAAAAACCCTTCTATTTATAACAAAATATTGAGTTAGTCTAGATATTGGTGCATAATTAAAATATTATTCACCAAATCTAGATCCAACTTTTATGGAATATTTTATTATATTTGTTGGAGGGAAAATTTTTTTGACTTTAGTCAAATCACATTATTTGTAAATAATAAATAAATAAATGATTTATTTATTATTTTAAGGATGTGGTTGAGTAATAATCAAATAAATAATGATTTATTTAATTATTTATAAATGATTTAGTCAAATTTAATAAGGAATGTTAAACAAAAGCATGGTGAAACACACAAAAAGGGAAAGATAAGTGTGTGATGATATTACTATTAACCGTAGATGTGCTTTTATAATACATTAGGTGTGACCCTTGAATTCCACATTCCAAGGTCACTTGAACTCCTTTATGACTGTTTAGCTTCCACAACTACCCATAGAGGATTAGGTGTCCAACATTCCCCCCCCTTAATCCGAAGGGGTATGTGTGAGTCCAAGAAGAGAGTTGTAATACAAATTTGCAAAGTATGCATGGAAGCACTGAGGTTGAATCAACTCTCTGAAATGTTGGCATAAAGAGGTGGTTTAAGGATGACCACCAACACTGGAATGCAACGCTTATTATAGTTCTCGGAACTCTTCCAAGCCTGGAAAGAAGCTGTGGGCTTATGCTAGAGGAAGTGTCCCTCATATTTGAAGAGGGAGACCTTCAACCTAGAATAAGGGAGGTCTACAACATGTGATGGTTTAAGGATGACCACCAACACTGGAATTCTTAATGCATTTCCCGGAACTCTACCAAAGCTGGCAAGAAGATAAATTCTTTCACTAGAGGAAGTGATCTGAATTCTTTGAAGAGGAATAATATCAACCTCGCATGGATGGTTTAAGGTTGTCCACCAACCAAATGCATTTTCATGGGCATCCGTGTCTCTGGATACAACTCTGATATGAGATATTGTGGCTCAGGCTCGCTTGATGTGGCTTTGAAGCTTGTAGATGACCACCATTCTCCCCCCTGTCAGGTCCAAGGTGAGATGATGGCGAAAAATCAACCACAAGGTTATTCAATATTTTAGAATGAGTTATGACATGTGACTTAAACATCTTCTTGGCTATTGATGCCCATTTCCAAGAAGCGATCCACCCAAGATGAATATTTGTTCTTGCAGGAGGCTTATTTCTGAAGCATCTGTGTGAAGAATGGGTGTGCTGCCCACAGTGCTTGCATGGGTGAAGATGAAAACAGTGATCTTTCATATGGCCAACTCGATCACAGTGTTGGCATTTTAAAATCTGTTGTTGCTACTTTGGAAGAGGAGCAGGATTTGGAAAAGCTAAAGGTGAACTGTCATGAAGAAATTCGGCACTCTGAAATTTTATGGGCTTTGAGTAGTCCGGAATATGAAAGGATAATTCTTTGTCATAACCAAGACAAATTCTTTTCTTGTTGTGGACAAGCTCTTCCCAAGGTATGATGATGGGCTTGGGAGGTGCATGCTGTATTTCCACATCTTTCTGCACATCTGCTTCTGAAATGGGTATTGAATGTGGACCAACCTCAACTTTATATTCTTGCTGCTGATGGGAGTCCCTCTCGATTTTTTGAACAGAAACAAGTTTAGAATGATGACTCCATTGTTTTAGTTCTTCTTGTTGAAGCTGAGACTCAAGCTGCAAAAATTCAATCTTCTCATGTGTAATTTGCAGAGAGGTTTGAATATCTAGAAGAGAGGCTTTGCTTACTTTCGCTATGCCATCGAAATTAGATTGCATCAGGGTTTTCAATAGCTCTATTGCTTCAAAAACTTTGTCCATTTTCGAGACTTCACACACGGGCTCAATGCTTCAACCAACAAGCAATAATGATAGGAATGCATTCACAATCCATGACATATACACAATAGTTCACCACCAACAACAACAAGCATTGTAATGAACTTCACAATGGTAATGGATACAATCAATAGGAACAATTCCAAGTATGAACAAGAGTCTTTAGTATACAACTCTAGCACTGTCTTTGAAGTATGTTGTAGGCTATATTCTGCAACCACCCTTCTTTCACTAGTTTTTAATATCAACATGCACACTTTATTTGGCAAACAAGTATGCAAAAAGATATTTCAGAACTCATAAAAACTATTTAGGTGTCCAACAAATAGGAAAACTAAAAAAATTGATTCTATGTGCGAACGATTCCTTATGCATTGATTCACAATTCTTCTAGCACATATTTCAATGTTAATCCACAATCATGATATTATACCCAATAATTTTTTCATGCCAAGCAACAAGAAATGTATACACGCTTAGATTTCTCATGCTTGCTCTGCTACTGCGAGCCTCTCTCTTTCTCTTCCACTCCCAATGCTCATTGATCCAACTAATCCTTGCAAGAAAAGCATCATAAACAGTGCCATCACAGTCGAGATCTTCACAGGTTGAGAAACCCTCTACCACTGCATCAACAGCAGATAATTCACTCTCCACTGCATTCCAGGCTGCCCTGACTGCTTCCCTGAAAGGCCAAGTCCTAATAACTAGCGAGAACTTTCTCTCGACTTCCTTCCAATCAAATATTAAAACTAAAAAATATATGTAACAAACCCATCTCGGGAAATCCATGAATGTCCGACCTCCAATTTTCCACTGGAATAAATTTCATAACACCTTCCTTATCGAGCACTATGCCAGAGGAAGTCACCTTATTTCTTGAGGTTGTGCAAGAAATTTTTTGTATGATTCAAATGATTCAACATAATACCATACTATGGATGCAGAAGGACTATGTATGCGCAGTGGGAGGGGAGGAGACATCATGTGATGTAGGCGTGGTTGGGATCCCGCAGTGAGGGAGCAGGAGCCGAGCGTGAGGGAGATAGGAGGATGGTCGAGGCCGAGTGCAGGAAGAGCGCCTACGTGCATTGAGGAGGGAGGAGGAGTAGTGTATTACTGCACTGCCCAGGGTAATCCGAGGATTCGAGCCCTATTGATCAGTGAACTACGTTAATTCCTCAAGTGGTAGACTGGGTAGGTTATCTGTAGAGAGCCTAGCTCAAATATGGCTGACATAGGGTTCGCAATTTTTGAGCGGTAGAGGGGCAGGTTTGATCAACCTGCTTGTACCTCACAAGTTCAAACAAAAACGCAGATGCCAAAAATATATACTCATTCTCTTGCCTCAAAATCTAGACTTACTAGGAGCCTGACAAAAGCTATTTCTTAATAAATTTGCACAGAAATTTCCAATGTTGTTTTTTCAAGTAGGAAGCAACCAGCAGAGAGATAGGTAGAGCCATTACTGTGGACACAAATTGGCAGAGCCATTTCTGACAAGTCTGACATTCTAATGGAAAATAGACTCCAACAAGGTTAACTATGACCTGTCTCTGCTCTTACAAATTATCAGAAAGGGACAGAACCAACAAGGAGGGAGGAGAGCGCGAGTTCACACAAGCCTCCTCACATTAGAGCAGGGCAGGAGAATGCTCACTCTGATACCATGTTAAACACAAGCATGGTGAAACACACACAAAGGGAAAGATAAGTGTATGATGATATTACTATTAACCATAGATGTGCTTTTATAGTACATTAGGTGTGACCCTTGGATTCCGCATTCCAAGGTCACTTGGACTCCTTTATGACTATTCGGCTTCCACACCTACCCATAGAGGATTAGGTGTCCAACAAGGAATATTATTTAAATAAGGTTTAAATAATTATTCCTAGAAAATAATAAGATAAACAATGATTTATCTAATTAATTTTCTTGTTTTGGGTTAAATATGACCAAGAATATTAATTAAACTATTGTTTAACTAATTATTCCTTGAGGAAAATCAAACAAATGTGTATTTATTTAATATTTCCTCATGGGGTTTCCTGTTCAGACCATAAACAACTTAATAAATGTGGTTTACTAAGTTATTTTTCATAGAGAAAGCAATTTTACTTAGGGTAAAGTTGGTCTTACATGGTGTACCTTGGTCCATCTAATAGTAACATGTTAGATGACCAAAAAATGGTGTAGCAACTGTCTATTATCCCTTTTTAGTTTTTTAATGATTCAATTAAGATTAACATTTGTATGTTGTCATGAGGAGATTTTTTATTTTTCATGTCAATTACCTTTTATAACTCTAGGAGGTTCTTAATATTGCCTTTGTTTTTAATAAATGGAACTCAATTATATATTTAAAAATATGATTAGGTAAAAGAATTTTATGATTATAATTTTTTTTTTCCATGTTGACAATGTGAATGTTTATTTACCTAAAGATGGCTCCCATGTTAAATACCTCCCCATGGGGTTTGAAGATAATAGGTAATGGAAATTCAAAGACATATAAAACAAATAATTTATACATCAAAAAATCAGTTCTATATATTATAGTAGTTCTCGCTTGAGCAATCTTTCAATTTGGCATTCAGTTATTTATTAATAAAGTTGTTTTACTTAGTAGGGGTACAACAATTTTGTAATCAAATAATAGGAGAAAACATATTCACAATATAATTTATTTGAATAAACAGATGTTTGTAAAATTGCTTAATAAGAAACTAAATTTGTAATTATAAAATATAAAACTATAACTTAAAATTGTGAAATTACTTTGTATTTTTTGTTTCTTATGTATATAGAGAAAGAATAAACCAAGTTTGGAGTTAAGAAAATAAACCATAACATAAAGAAAAATATCTCCTTCCAAAAATGTCTCCATATTAAAATGACATTCACTTTCTTCTATACCAAGAATATTGTTATTCATATACAATATACAATTTCTGACAAGCATGAAATTAGAGCTCAGATATGTAGATGAACTTGGAGTAAACTCTATTTCTGTTAATAAAATTTCTCTTTATTTACATCTATGCTAGATAGATTGTACTTGAATGTATTTAAAATATCTTATATTTGAGTTACATGCTCATTTTATGCTTGTTTCCAAGGATTATTAATCACCAAAGGATTTTCACCCCCAATTTCCTATTTCAATATCTATAATAAATTTTTTTGCTTGATAAATCTTATCGTCAATATCTTTGAAACCTCCATGACCTGCTTCCATTGAAGCAAAAATTACCTTTCATTCCTTCACAATGGCTCATTCTATGCAACAAATTATTTCTTCTAAGCTACTCTTTCCTATGCTATTTCCTTACGACGTTTCTTTTGCAACATCTGGTGCAATTGCTAGTTTTATTTATTTAAAATACCTCCTTTTTAGTGTTTTTAAACCTATTTATATTTTAAATTTATATTGTGTTTATCCATAATAATAATAATTAGATTGATTTTTAAATAGGGACAACATTAGATTAAAAATGCTAATTGTTAAAGTGTACATTTATGGTTACATGTTTACATTTACATGATTATGGGTTTACATGACATCTACCCCCATACTCGGCTATAGAGCACCTCTTTGGGCAACTAGTATTTTCAATCATGATGGGGAGAGGATAAATGTATTCAATTTCCATATATTGAAGAGTATACTTCATTCGTAGTATATGATTTCAACAAGTGGCTTCTACTACATATTTAGCTTCAGTAGTGGACAAAGATGTAACTCATCTTTTTTCTTTAAAAAGAATGTTGCTCCTGAAGTGATTTTCCTATCATCAATATTAACAACATAATGTGCATCAGTATATGAATTATTTATCTTTGGGGTACCATCAATGATAATCAAGAGTGCATTGGAGATATTTGAATATTATTTTAACTACATTTACATGGCTCTCCTTGGGATTAGATTATATATTCAACTTGCATGATGTTAGGCCTAGAAGCATGATTTACCTTAGTACATTCGTCATCTTTAATCAATTTGTAGCTAGTCGACATAGGAGTGCTCATCGATTTGCAATCCTCCATGCCAAATTGCTTCAATTTATCTCTTAGAAACTCATATTGAGAGACGAAAAATCCTTTATTTTTTTGAGTAACTTGCAACCCGAGGAAGAAGGCTAGCTCACCCAACATAGACATCTAAAACTCATTTTGCATATTTTCTACAAATTTGTGACCCATCTCCTCCAAATCACTCCTAAAAATGATATCATATGCATACATAACAATAATTAGAAAATGATCACCTTCAAATTTGATGTATAAATTGCTTTCCGTTGATCCTCTTTTGAAGCCTTGTTGTTGTAGATGTTTTTCTAACTTTTCATAGCAAGCTCTTGGAGCTTTTTTCAATCCATGGAGAGACTTTCAATTTGAAACTTGATTCTCAACAATAGCCAAATGAAATCCTTCTGGTTGTTCTATGTAAACTTCATTTGAATCTATATCACCATTTAAGAAGGCTGACTTGATGTCCATATGATAGAATTTACACTTTTATAACATGCAAGAACCAAGAACATTTTAATAGCATCTAATCTAGCTATTGATGCAAAAGTCTCATTAAAATCGATACCTTCTTCCTAATTATATCCTTTGCACTCTAGTCTTTCCTTAATTATCACCACTTTACCTTCTTCATTAAGTTTATTCTTGATGACCCACTTGATTCCAATAATGTTTTTGTCCTTTGGCCTTGGTACAATATCCCATGTGTTGTTCATTTCAATCTGATCTAACTCCTCCTTCATTGCTTTGATCCAGTTCTTGTTTTCACTAGCTTCGCTAAAATTATTGGGCTCTATTTGAGAATATAAGGAAAAATGCACTTAGTCCAAGCTGCTCAACGATTTTCTTCTTGTTTTCACTTCTGGTTATTTGTTACACAGGATTTGACTTTCCAGATGCTTCTTTCCTCATAATTTTCTGACACTTCTTGGTCCTCATATTAAATAAAATCATAACTAGCTACAACTTCTTTGAATCATCATATTTTTGAAATGCATAATCCACTACAACATCAATGCATTCCACTACCTTTTTGGTCCTCTTGTTGTAGCATTTGTAACCCTTTATTTTGAAGAAATAACCAAGAAAGAAACCTTCATCAACTCTTGGCTCAAACTATCCAAGCTTGTCATCAATTCTCTTTATGTATCACTTGCTTCCAAATACCTTGAAGCGATCTACTCTTGTCGGTCTCCCTTTCCATAGCGCAAAATGATTTTTGTCACTATTTGGACTAAGGGGGATCGTGTTGGCTAAATATATTGTTATTTAAGTAGCCTCTCCCAAAAAGGTATTTGAAACATATACTTCATCCATCATAGCTCGTGCCATGTCTTGGATTAACTTGTTCTTCTAATCCACCACAAAATTTTGCTATGATGTTCTAGCTATGGGGTATTTCCTCTAAATCACATGGAATTATTTAGACATGTACTCACGTCCTTTTTTATATCTTTGACACTTGATATTTAAGTCTTTCTCATTCTAAACAAGTGCCTTAAAATACTTAAACTTGCTGAATGCTTCATACTTCTCCTTCATGAGCATTATCTAGGTGGCTCTTGTGTAGTCATCAATAAACAAGATAAAATATATTTCTCCTCTTAGGCTTTGTTTCCTTGTAGGCCCACAAATGTCTATATGCAATAACTCCATTGCTCTATAGGTTGAATATTCCTTGGTTTTGAACTGCAAGGTTTGTTTGCTTCCCAATCTGACATGACTTGCATAAAGTGTTGTCTGGTTTGGACAATTTTGGCAAGCCTCTAATTGCTCCAATCTTGTTGATCCTAACTAGATTTTCAAAATTGACATGACCCAATCTTCTACCATGACTCATATATATTTTCCATGCAAAACTTATGTCTAGTGTCATAAAATATATACATGTTGTTATCATTTCAGATTTCATTTTCCACCAAATTTTGTGATTTTGAATTTCTGATTTCACATTCTTTGGATTTGAAGATCACATCATGCCTGTTATCACAGATCTGACTCACATTGAGAAGGTTTTGTTTCAGTCCATAAACGTAGAGAAAATTTTGGACCTTGGTATTTTTATCCAACCTTATAGTTCATTTCCTTTGATGGAAACTGCAACATCATTTTCGAAGCTAAAATTTCCTTGCCCATACTCCTTTAGATGCATATATTTTCCCTTATCACATGTCATGTTCTTGGAGCATCCATTGTTAATAAGCCACTACTCATGTTGATCAGGGGTTGTCAATACTAACCCACATTTTTCATATTTTTAAGATTTCTCTTTCCATCTTCTCACCACTTTCTACTAAATTGGCCTCTCTTAAGTATGTTGCATGGAAGGAGTTGAGAAGCTAGATCTACATTCGCTTGCCTTATGACCAAATTTTTTACATATGAAACACTCAATCTCATGAATTAGTGGAGTAAAAGGATTTCTACTAGTAGCATGCAAGCTATTATATCCCTAAATATCTCTTGATCTATCAAAATTTCTTTTGGAAAACAACTTCATTCTACAATTGATGGCGTCGTGTCCAAAATTGTGACATGTAAAGCAATAGCCATAAGATAAAGTTGGATACCTAACATTGTGTTTCCACCGTGGGGGAGTATATTTGGAAAACCTTTGTTGCTTCGCTTGTTGATTTTTCAAGTCTCGATGATGATTTTATGATTTGATTGGATAAATTTTATCTTGTTTTCTCTTGTTACTGGCTAAAGTATTCACTTGACCATCTTTTCCTTTCAAAATATCTGCATAACTAGAACTCGACTGACTTTTAGCATCTTGTTGAGGAGGTTAGAACCCTAAGCTAGTTTTGTCCTCTAGATACCTTTGGACATTGATAATATCCTTTAAGGTTTTAGATCTCTTCACGAAATTTTTATTTAGATATGCTTAAGATTTTTCCTTTGTTTGATTAGATCTCAAGGAAACAATTTCTTCTTGAAGTATGTGACAAATTTTCTCCCAATTTCCTAGTTGATTATTGAGCACTTCTTCTTTCCTTTTTGCATTCTCCGGACATGTTTTTAGACAAATTATGTCTTCTTCAAGAGATAATGGATTATAAACCCCACATATATTTAGTTTTAGTGACTCATTCTCTGCTTCCAACTAGACCAAGTTGTTTTTTTGATTCATTAGCTATTGAAGAAAGGATTCTTTGAAATTTTAAAGCTCCTCTACTTGTGTCTTCAAGGACTCACAAAAAATATGAGTCTTGTCTCCTTTAATTCTACACATTTCCTCCTTCAACAATTTGTTCATGTTTCTTGCCTTTCTTAGCTCATCTAATGCACTACTAAGATCTACTTCATAACATATCTCCACTTCTTCAAGATAAAATACATGTTTAGATTCAAAGGCCATAAGAATACATTCATTATGTTGTTCAGATGATGATGGCTGACTACTATCTTCTTGACAGTCACTTTACTTTTTAGAGTAAAGAATATTTTTCTTTTGAGATTTACTTTTCCAATACCTAAGAATTTTATTCTTTCTCTTCATCTCCTTTTTATTCTCCTCTTTTCATCCTCTTGTGAATTGACACTTTGCTAAAAAATTTCCAACCCTTCCACAATCAAAAAATTTGAAGGGAAGTTTTCCTTTGTATTTTCTGGAACCCCTTTCTATCTTTCTAGCAAACTGAGAAAATTCTTGATTTGATTCACTGGTGGAGTATTCTTCCTCTTCTTGTACTTCTTGGAGAATTTGTTGACCTTTTTAGAGTATTATTTGGATTTATTGGAAACTTTGAATGCTGCTTCACTAGTCTCTGATTTATCCTCTCCAATTCGCATCTCATATGGCGTAAGTGTCGCAAGAATTTGTTTCATGGTGAGAGTGCTCATATTTTCCATTCCCTCAATTGCAGATACTTTAGGATTGAACCTTGATGGAAAATACCCCAAAATATTCTGAATAATAATCCCATCTTCAAACTTCTCATCTATTCCCTTGATCAAATTAGTAACTTCCTCAACCATGCAAAAATATTTACAGATGCTTTCTTCTTCATTCATCTTTAGGATCTCAAAACCTCATTCTATAGTTTTGGAGCTTCACCTTATTCACCTTCTCATTGAATTTGTATGTGTTATGTAGCTTTTCCCACACCTCCTTCGCTGATTTACAATTCATTGCCTTAATAAGTTCATCCACACCAAGTCTAGACGAAATAAAATTTTTGGCCTTGGAATTGTTTTGATAAACTCTATTCCCATTAGGACCCATAGGAAGAGTATCGGGGCCGGTTATGTATCCTAGCACCACACTGGCATAGATATCAACACCTACGCTCACCAAATGTCCTTGCATCCTCATCTTCCACAAACCATACTTCTCTCCATAAAAAACATGAAGTTTAACCTCTTGACCAATCATGATCCCTTTTTATTTCTCTGTTCAGTGGTTAAGCTACAAACAAAGGAGCTGGATATGATAAAAAATTTTAGAAACTGGAAATATTGAGAGGGATGGGGGTGAATCAATATTGCACAAATATTACAAAATTTTGCTAGAAATAAAAAATTTCAAAAATGAGAACTCAAGAACACATGAAGTAAATCAAACACAAACAACATCACATCAAGACACTAATATTTTAAGTGGAATCCAATAATGTACCATCCTGGAGGCACCTTAGATTTCCTGATAAATTATTGATTTTTTTTAATCCTTTCTTTCTTGAATTCCATCAAATGGTTTGAGGGTCTAAGGATGTACGTGCAATTTTGTATTGTTTTATCTCATATATATTCCCATTCAGAATAATGTACCAGACTTTAAATCAGCAACCTTACAAATTTTCTTCTTATAAAATAATAAGGAACATTAAAATATATTATATTACCCAATATCTGAAAACCACAAAGTCATTTTATTATTCATCAATAGACGTCACAACGCTAAGGAAATCATGGAACTTGGTTACAAAGTAGCGATGTAATATTCAACATATTGATAAGCCTTTGTGTACAATATCAATAGTGTGTTCTACATGAATTTAACCATGAAATCACCACTTTAAAATCCTTCTACAACCACATAAAAATACCACAATAGGAACCTTTGTAGATCTAGAGCTAGTGTGACTTTCGGACTGATATACACCCACATACAAAGAATGCATTAGAGAATTTTTGAGGTCTAAAATGAGCCTCAAAACAAAATTGTACAACCAAAATCAACTTTATAAGAACCAATAGGATTCAATATGATGATTTCAACCATGGGGGATGATTCACCGTTTTTGGAGTAAAAACGTAAAAGATTAAGAAAAAAACTAATTTTCAACTCATATTTTCAACTTATCTCCCTATAGTTTTACTCAAATTTCGATCGGGGGCACTCATTAGATGCATAATTTAATTCCTCGTCCTATGAGTACCTATGCTACATACTTTCGATGGACCCTGCTACACGAAAAATGAGAAATACATGAAAAATGTGTCTGCAATCACTTTTTTTCATGTATTTCTCATATTTAATGTAGCATGGTCCATCAAATGTATGCAACATAGGTACTCCTTGGATGAGGAATTAAATTCTCCATCCAAGTAGTGTTCCCACTCAAAGTTTGAGTAAAATTGTAGGGAGATATGTTGAAAATACGAGTTGAAAAAAGTAGTTGTTTGTGTTTTCCCTCTAAAATTTGATGATGTAATCTAATGTTATTTTATTATTTCCATTATTATTTTATTTATTCCTTAGGAGACCCATTTTAGACCTCATAATTTCTATAATAGTTACTTTAGCTCCCACATCCAACAAATGGGTGACCACAATGTGTCCAAATTTGGCATTAATCTTCAGCCATAGAGGTATGTTCAACAAGGCCACTGAGACACCATAAAATTAGCCCTTTGTCAAATATTTTCAGCCAAAAATGTATAGGATAGATTTCAGCCCATACTTAGTAGATGCAACTTCTAAAAAATGCACAATAAATTAACCACAAACCCTTAGAAAAATAATTCTACTCGGCCTATGTTGAATAATAGTGTCGGAAACTCATAAAATTATGGCTTCCTCTTATAAATGATTCAACATTACTTACTAATTAAACCTAGGTCACAAAATGATGGATAAATATTAGAATGCAAACTTTTGTGGCTCATAATTATTTTTCAAAAAAATTCTTCTGGTAAATCACATTCCAGTTTTTTTGTGCCAACACATTTCGAACCACTAATTGTGGTTCATCATCAGGACTTAGATGAATGTCTTGATTTAACTCAGTTAATATATACTGTAGAGATGCAAAATTACTTGAAATAAATGAAAAAAAATGATATTAAAAATGAACATTAAAGGAAAAAATAATAAAATATTTTATATGAATGTTAAATAACCCATGAATTAACCAATATGAAATAGAAATATGAATAGGAACACTAAGTTAATAAAATATTGTTTAAAATAATAAATTAAGGCCTTCCATTAATTTTTCTCATATATATTTTAATTATATTATGTCATAAGGAAATAATAATAATAATGTTATTATTTAAAGTGTTCAAATCATTCTATATATTTTTTTAATAATAATTTTTAAATAATGTTATTAAAGAAAAAAATATTATAATAATATAATAAAAAATGAATATAATTGTTTATAATATTATTATAATCCTAGGAAATATTAATAAAAGGGGGAAATATAAAAAAATAAGAAAATAAATAAATAAATAATAATAATACTAATAAAAAGAGTTAGCAACTAATTTATAAACAAGGAAAAATATAAATCGAAATAAAAAGGAAAATAAATAAATCAATTAAACAAATAAGTAAGTAAATAACATATGTATTTATAATAGATAAATAAAATAAAATAAAATAAAACATATATATTATAAATAAATAAAAAATAATTGCTAATTTATAACCAAAGAAATATACAAAGCAAAATAAAAAGGAACAACAACACTAACTAAAAAACAAAAATCAAGAATCATCAGAAAAGAAGACAAGAAAAGAAGACAAAAAGGGGAAGGAAAAACAAAAAAAGGCCGGGAGAACAAAACAAAGAAAGGACAGAGAAGGGGAACCAACCAACCTAGGAAAAAAGAGATAGGATCCAACAAGTGCTAATTTTCCACCTATCATCCCTATCCAACATATTAGACCTTTTTCGATTTCGATGGCCTCTCTAAACTTTCAGTGATGGAAATGGTCAATTCTAGCTATGACTTGGGACTCTTCCAAACAAATGTGGTGTTTTTTCTTCCCAGCATGTCTAGCAAAAGCTAAGGAACACATCTTACAATGCCTGATATAAAAAACATGCTCTTAAATCCTTTGATTTATAGAAAGTTCTATTTCTCCAATGTATGGGGTCCCACAGGAATGGGGGATTAAATAAAAACGTTTCATGTTTTTTGGGTCCAATGGGTCTTTAACAAATTTGGGGGAGCTACGAATGGTGTTCAAGCGTATAAAGGTAAAATAAATTTTGTGTTTTCTTAAATACGAGCAATCTTGTCACTGGTACCTTGGATAAAGGGGAGCTAAAATCGTTCTCCTCATTGGTACTGAAATTCTGAAGTGACTCTAATGATTTGAATGCTGTGATGCATAGGGAGAAATTCAATTCGTCCTTTGAAAAATTGATGAACAAACTGATATTTTGGGTTGGAGATTTGCCACTGGAACAAGATGGAATTCGACCCCCTTCTTGTGATGATAAAATCAAGAAATTCAGTCTTATTCTTTGCAAGGAAAATTGTTGAAGGTGCTTCTACAATTTGACCTCTAATCTGAGTGCAAATAACCAAATCGACCCTGGGAAAACTTGCTTGTTGAACCTTGAGAAATTCAAAATCTCTTGGACTTCTAGATAATTCTAACTTTGAACTCTTGTAAGACATCTGTTTTCCCAAAATTGCAACAAGATTAGTAGTAACCCAATAATGAAAATTTTCCAACTAAGGTGGCAAGAGAGTCCACCAAATTTGGGAGAGACTAGTTAGTGTGATAATGAGATCCATTGAAAATAGGTTGAGTGATGGAGGAGCATCACACACACTTTTATTTTCCATTTAATTTCTAGAAAATTTAAGTTTGTTGAGTGAATAGTGAGGTGTGTTTCAATAACTGGCTTATTATCCAAATTTATCTTGAAAATCATACAGAGGATTGAAAGCTACTTGAGTGGATTTATTTTCTATTTTCTTGATAGTTAGATCCTACTTTTGTGGATTTGAAATGAAATAATGTTGTAACAAAATTTTGGCCATATTAATAAAAGAATTCTACCTACAAAAGAGAGGCAGAGTGTGGTGTGGAGAGCAAGAGTTTTATTTTATTCAACAACCAATCCTTCTGCAATATTTATTCTTATAATATATGAGTTGTAATGCTTGTACAGTCCTATAAATAATTATTTTAAAATATAAATTCCAGGGGTTGTTTTATTGGCAAGGTCGAGAGGCCTTATATATTATACACTTATTTTTCATAGTGATTGCAGGAGGGTCATGAAGGACAATTTAGAAGGGTTTGCATGAGCCAAGGTGTACAAAGCTATGAACATATAGAGAGGGAGAACCATCATAAAAGATAACCGCGCACAAGACTTAATAACTTTTGTTGATTTAAAAAAAAAAACCATCACTTGATGGCTCGTTAGTTGAAAGAGGTTGAATGTACTGGGTCTTGCCTGAAGAATATATACCTGGTGCCCTTGTTAATTTTGCCTGAAGAATATATACCTGGTGCCCTTGTTAAGTTTATTTACCCAGCAAGTTGGGCTTAAGTGATGGGCCAGAACATTCAATTGTGGGACCCACCTAAAGGCTTTGTTCCCAACAAGTTTTGTTAAGCTCGATTTTCCATCGAGTCTAGATTTTGTGAGAGGCATAGAAATTCCACTTTGAAGGCTTTCATATGTGCTTTCTCCCATAGCGCTAAGCTACCAATACTGGGCCATAAATATTAAGTGAATATTTGAAGCGAGCATTGGTTGGAGCCTCCTTCTCAACGACAATTATAACCTTCTATTTTCATCACACCGAGCTCCCTTTAATGGACTAACATGACATTAACTATGAGCTAGATAGAAGATGGGCAAACCCATACTATTGTCTTGGAGGTTTCCACCTAGAGTAATAACAATGTGGCCAAATATTATAAGTGAGCTTACATGGAAGTGACAGATCGACACTTAGTTTTGTGAGGTGTCAATTGTGTGTCGATTAAGGTGAAGCCACCACTGGAGGTATAAGATCGTGAATCTAATTAGCTGTAAAATTATAGGGATGGTACCTCGTAGGCCCAATCTGAAGTAAAGTAAGAGGCCTGTAGAGGTCCTATTGTAGAAGACAATTTTACATCAGGTGGTATCAGAGCTAGGTTTCGATCCTAGGACTTGTGGGTTATAATCAAGCTAACATGGAAACAACATAGTGACACTTAGTTCTGTGAGGTGTCGACTATGTGTCGATTAAGGTGAACCCACCACCGAAGGTATAAAATCGTGGATCTAATGAGATATAATATTATAGGGACAATGTCACGTAGGCCCGATCTTGAGAAGAGTAAGAGGGACACAAAGGTCCTATTTTAGAAGACGAATTTGCATCGAGGGGTATCAGAGCGTGAAAATATCTGGGAAAAACAGAATTAGGCATTGGTAATTTGTCTCTATATTTGATCTATTTTGTAAAGGATGGAATTTAGAGATGGAAAAGGCAATGGTCAAGGAAGAGTTCGACCAATTGCGAATGCAAAGTTGAAGGAAGAGGTGAGAATTCTTCGGCGAAGGGTGGAAGCCATGGAAGCTACTAGACATCATGATCATATAGGGGATAAAAGTGAGGGGGAAGAACTTCTAGAGGAAGGGGAGATAAATGCAGAACCTCCAGAGATTGGGTTACTTAAGTCAGTTTTTGGTCCTTGTTTTGGGTCAAAGGAAAAAGTTCCCACATATAGTGGCACTTTGGATCCAAAAGAACTGATAGACTAGATTAATGCCATGAAAAAACATTTTGAATATGTAGAGATACTAGAAGACAAACAAGTCAAGTTTGTTGTAATAAAGTTGGATATTGTGTAAATGTATACTTTCCATCTCTTGCTTGGAAGACCCTAGAAGTATGGTAGAAGAGTTAATTACGATGGTAGAATGAACACCTTTACTTTTGACAAAAATGGAAAGAAGCATGTGTTATTGCCAATTAAAACTGCAGGAACCAAAGAGACAACAAATTAAAGCACATTGTTTATGAGTGAGAAACAATTGGTGACCAGAAATATAGAAAATAGGAAGCAAGAGAAACTAGATACAATAGAGACTGCAACAAAATATTTGAAGGTGCTTAATTTTCCTCAATAAAATAGTTATTTAATTTTGAAGATGAAAATTTTAATGAACGGGTGCTAACAAAAAAATTCAAAACCAACAACACTTTCAACATCAGAAATGGTCATGACAGAATAGGTTTGAATTAATGAACAACAGTTCGTAGTTCTGGAGAACTGTGGGCATGAAAAACTTGTAAATGGTGCTACAAATGACAAAGGAACACAGTACCTTGAGAAGGAAGCCAACATAAGAAAACACAACCTGCATGAATGGTTCCAATTAATCCTTGTAATTCTGATGGTTTTAATTTCTTTGACAGTAAAAAGAAGAATTTTTCCAATTAAGGAGAAAAAAGTTTAGGAATATCATGTACCATATCAAGCTAGAAAGAAGAAAGCTCAACTATAGCCAATGGGACCATGTTGGAAGGAATGTATGAAAGGATTTCTTAAATGGGGAAACCACCCGAAGAAGAAAATTTTGGTATCTGCTACATTGTTATAGAAAAAAATGGAATGAAACCTGATGGATAGGATTCCATAAAAATATTAAAGTCTAGATGTATGATGGAGGAACATCATGAAAATTTTTATTTTCCATGTTCTAAAAAATTTATGTTTGTTGAGTGAATAGTGAGGTGTGTTTCAATAAATTTATTTTTAGCCAAATGTATCTTTAAAATTATCCATAAATGAAATCTAGTTGAGTGGAATTCTTTTTGTGGATTTGAAACGAAATATTGTTGTAACACAATTTTAGCCATATTAATAAAAATATGATGCCTATGAAAGGGAGGAAGATTATGGTTTGGATAGGGAGAGTTTTATTTTATTCAACAACCAGTCCTTATACACTATCTATTCATATGATACATGAGTTATAATGCTTGTACAATCCTATACATAATTATTTGAAAATAACGATTCTGGGGATTGTTTTATTAGCAGGGTCGAGAGGCCTTATGTTATACACTTATTTATCATAGAGATTGCAAGAAGTCCATGAGGGAGAATTTAGAAGGGTTTGTCGATTTAAAACAAACCATCAGTAGATAGCTCGTTAGTTAAAAAAGGTTGACTGTACTGGGTCCCACCTGAATAGTTTTTATCCAATGCCCTTGTTAAGTTGATTTACCCAGCAATTTGGGCTTAAGTGATGTGTCGAAACATTCAATTGTGGGATCCGCCATGGGCTTTGTGTTCACTTTGGGCATGTTAAGATTGATTCTTCATCGAACTGGATGTTTCTGAAATGCTCGAAATTCCCACTTGGCAGTTCTCATTTGATTTCTCCCATAGAGTTGGTTTGAGCAGGTTGGGCCATCATTATTAAGTCAATATTCTGGCGTGCCCCACCCGGGTCACCCAGTAATAAATTTGGTGCAAAATATTGTAAGCGGGATTACATCGCAGCGACAAAGAAACACTTGGTTTTGTGAGGTGTCGATTATGTGTCGATTAAGGTGAATCCACCACCGAAGATATAAATTTTGGATCTAATGGGTTGTAATATTATAGTGGTGGTGATGCGTAGGCTCGATCCTGAGAAAAGTATGAAGCCTGTAGAGGTCCTGTTGTAGAAGACGATTTTTCATCATTGAGGAATTTCGCTAGAAGTTTTCAATATGGAACTTGCTTGAATTTCTCTTCAATGAAAACTGATCAGATAGAATGAATAGGAAACGATCCCCAACCTCATTTTATAAGATGTTAATGAGTTCTCCCCAATTTTGTAGACTCCTTTTTATATTATTTTATTGGTGGGGCAACTTTCTACTAAGTGAATTCTTTGCTTTCCTTTATGATAAAATAATATTTGTTACATTTTTTTCAATCAATAATATTTACCACCATTTTTTATTAAAATATATCTCCCTTTTTTAATAATATCGCCAAGATTGGGAAAAATCTTTAGTAACTTTCATTTTAAAAAATCAAACACATTATAGTCTTTCTCGCCAAAAAATGTTTGTCTTCAAACAATTTCAGTATAAGCTTTTACTCCATAAGGTAGTCTAGCTAATTCCAGGGTCCCAAATGTGCCACTGAACCGCTCCACGTCGTTGAGAAACCATCACATGAATAAATGGCATGATACCGGGGTCCCAAACCATCCTAAACAATGTGAAGTATCCCTTGCTCCACTTGTTATCCAATAAGTCATAGATTCTAGCAACCCTATTCTTGATGTCCATAAATAGAACATATCAATAATGAAAAATCCCATTCAACTCATCAGAGAGCTACTCTGCCTGCAAATAAACTACATGTACCTCAAGGGTGAGCTCTTGAAGGTACAATCCTCGTGCATCTGAAATAACCATGATCTCCTCCTTCTGATCACATTGCCATGCTAGTGAGGTGCTCCATAATATAAATGTGTCACCTAAAAATGAAACAATCCCCATGAAACTGAGGTCCAATGAAAGATTTGAGTGATCTTCCCCTGTAAAAACTAACTCACCCCTAATGGTAACTAATCTTTCAAGACCTATAATGTCGAGGTCCCATGCTAATCTCAAAATTAAACCACCATGTTGACACTATGCCACTTTGATTATAATTGACTATCCATTTTGATCATGAAAAGTCCTCCTCTCCTCGAACCTTATGGTAAAATATCTATAAGGGTTGAAAATATCCTACCAAGGCATCTCCACGATGTCAAAGCCTACCCATCCATGGATAGTCCCGATTTTGAGTAATAAGAGGGAAAACTTGCCTTACAATATGGTGTAGGCCTCAATGATTCCCTACGTACCAACCCAAGGATGAAGCAAATCACCCATTATCATAACCTTACTCGCCCAAAAGTGGAAATACCCATCAATCAACTAGATCCCTGGATCCCCTAGCCATATGGAGAGTTCAAATATCCCGGTCGCTATTGGTTTTTGTTGTGTAGTACTGATAACTGATGGAACCCAACCATGCCTCATCTCTCCCTGCTATATGCAACAAATAGACAAATAAACGATACATGCAATCAACTCAGTGCATGTGGATCCATCCTACTTTTTCCAACCAACACCACTAAGTCTATTATCCCCTCTCTCAACAATGTACCAAAATATTTTATGGAGTCTAGATACCCACTAGAAGATTTCCTCAGTTATATACGGTATCCCTTTCTTATGAAAGATCCTAATATGTATTATGTAAGGATTGGGATGCGCCTCCCCCATGATCATCTCCCTAAGTTTGAACTTAGGTATAAAGTGTATACCACCTTTGTTGAAGATCACCTCATTCCCAAACCTAAGGCTTCCAAATCATACACTAACCTTACTCCTCCATTGGAGAATCTCTATCATGTTCCTCATGCTCTAAATATCATAAAGTTGTCTTAGGAAAATCTCCCAAGTTATACTACCCACAATGAAACCTCAATCAGACACAAAAAGGCTCCCCTCGACTATATGTGATGCAAAGGAGTGATAGATGAGTAGGCTCTGATGGGAATGTTCAAGAACCCATATGGACAGTTATGGCCAACCTTGTGATTGACCCACTCTCTAAACCTAGGTATGTTCATCACTACATTTGGCGGAAATTCCGACACTTGGTTCCGACGCTTTTGACCAAATGTCGGAAATTTCCCTAACTTTTTTCCATCCCGCCCAAAACCGTCGCAATACCGACGTTTATAGAAAGGTGTCGCAATACCGACACTTAAAAAGTGTCGCCACTGCGACGTTTGGAGGAAGACGTCGCACTGGCGACACTATGGCCCAAAGCGTCGCTATGGCGACGACTACAAGTGCGACACAATGTCTAAGTGTCGTAATTGCGACGTTTGGAGACCTTCGTTGCAATAGCGACGCCTTTTTCGCCGTCGGTATAACGACATTGATATGCGCGCTAAATGCATATACGAAACTTATATGCACGCTACATAAAAATGATTTTATTTTTTCGTATCCGTGGCAATAGCTAATATCACGCGCGCATCCGCCCTCCGCTCTTGCATAACAGCATTCACCCTGATCAGCTCTTGCATAACAGAATTTTCCCTCAGCATTCGCCCTCAGCGTTCGCCCTCAGCTCTTGCAGAATAGAATTTGCCCTCAGCATTCGCCCTCAGCTCTTGCAGAACAGCATTCACCGTCAGCTCTTGCAAAATGGTAAGTTCTTAGGCCTTCCTCCTATAGTAGGGTTGACTCTATTTGGGGTTTTTTGGTCAATTCCATTGGATTGTGTTAGGCTGTAGGGTTCTCTCTAGATGTCAAGAATCAAGATTCAATACCCTCTATTATCTTCATCACCCAATACAACATTTAAATTTTTCCCAAAGAAACGCTTATTAATTTGGTAGCCATTATTTCTCCCTGCTTTAAAAACCCTACATTTAAATGAAAACAAGCATTGCATTTCAACTACAAAAATCTATTAGTGTTCAAATGTACATGTGTGCTACATTAACGTCTGACATCACGCGCGCATTCGCCCTCCGCTCTGCGTATCAAAGATTCGCCCGCATTCGCTTCAAAGATTCGCCTCTCGAGCTCTGCAGTAACGCATTCGCCTTAAGTTTCAGAATGCAAAGATTCGCCCTCGCCTCTTGTAACAAAGATTACCCTCGTCTCTGCAAATGGTAAGTTCTCAGCATCAGTAGCCCTTCCTCCTATGGTGGTTGACCCCACAGCCTCAACCAATAGCTCCACTTGAGAAAACTTTTCATAATCTTGGGGCTGGATATACTGCAGAGCAAAAAATTGTAGTTATCATTCGTGCTCCAATATATTAATATAATTTTTACATTGAACTGAAGAAAGGGAAACAAGCAAATGCTAGCCATCATACAATGTTTTGACATAAGAGTTTTGAGTGACATACTTGAAAAAAGAACTCATCCACTGATATTTATAATCATTTGAGTTATTCAAGTTAAACACAATGTCAAGAATCAAGATTCAATACCCTCTATTATCTTCATCACCCAATACAAGATTTAAATTTTTCCCAAAGAAACGCTTATTAATTTGGCAGCCATTATTTCTCCTTGCTTTAAAAACCCTACATTTAAATGAAAACAAGCATTGCATTTCAACTACAAAATCTATTAGTGTTCAAATGTACATGTGTGCTACATTAACATCTGATATCACGCGCGCATTCGCCCTCCGCTTGGGCTTCTTGCAGTGTGTATCACAAAGATTCGCTCAAGATTCGCGTTCTCAAGATTCGCCTGAGTTTGCACAAAGATTCGCCTTCGATTTGCAGTAGAATGTAAAGATTCGCTCGCTCTTTGTGTAATGAAGATTGGCCCTCAGCTCTTGCAAAATGGTAAGTTCTTACTGTAGGCCCTTCCTCCTATAGAGGGTTGACCCTACAGCCTCACCAAATAGCTCCACTTGAGAAAACTTTTCATAATCTTGGGGCTGGATATACTGCAGAGCAAACAATTGTAGTTATCATTCGTGCTCCAATATATTAATATACTTTTTACATTGAATTGAAGAAAGGGAAACAAGCAAATGCTAGCCATCATACAATGCTTTGACATAAGAGTTTTGAGTGACATACCTGGATATACTGCAGAGAAAAAAATTGTAGTTATCATTCGTGCTCCAATATATTAATATAATTTTTACATTGAACTGAAGAAAGGGAAATAAGCAAATGCTAGCCATCATACAATGCTTTGACATAAGAGTTTTGAGTGACATACTTGAAAAAAGAACTCATCGACTGATATTTATAATCATTTGAGTTATTCAAGTTAAACACAATGTCAAGAATCAAGATTCAATACCCTCTATTATCTTCATCACCCAATACAAGATTCAAATTTTTCCCAAAGAAACGCTTATTAATTTGGCAGCCATTATTTCTCCCTGCTTTAAAAACCCTACATTTAAATGAAAACAAGCATTGCATTTCAACTGCAAAAATATATTAGTGTTCAAATGTACATGTGTGCATCACTTGTGTAGGGTATTCCTTTTCCACTTTCACATTATCCAAGAATGTGTGCAGTATAGTTCATATATTTTGTGATTTAGATTATCTTGAAAAAGGAAAGGTAAATTATTTCCCATGGAAAAAGAAGGTTTTCCCTTTTTACTACTGGAAATGGTACAACAAAGTTCCATTTCTACCCGAAACTCCTATGAAACAGGAAGCAAATAAAGGCCATGTCCTCAATGGACATCATTTGGCTTTGAAAATGGCCATTGCACCGTGTTGTTTCTTATATTACAGCACGATAGTTTCTTAGGTCATTTCTTGTTTCTTGAGATGAAAAACAACCAAAGAAATCGTGAAGATCCTTTTAAGAAATAAATGACCATTTCTCAATCATATCTCAACTATTTCTTATTTTATTCAGTGGTTGCTTACTTTGAGAGAAATTTGATACTTTTATAAGGAATATAACATAAAAACAAAAAATGGGAAGGAATTGATGATGTAGATGACCTTTAGTTGTTGTCAATTAAGAATTGATAATACACGATGCATGTTCTGTACTACAAACTAGATTCCTTCCTGGAGTTAGGACACAGAGTATTGAATCAAAGTTATAGTTTCTAACTTCTTGTATTGGTTCATCAATCTTGAAATTCAGACATTGCATGTCTTCATTGCTTCATGTTTGAATAATTTGCATCATATCGTACAATAGGAAATTAGGAATTATGATTATTATTACTTTATGGATCTGTTTAGTTACTTTTAAGTTTGCATGGTTTAGTGTGAAATTATTCTAGTCCCCAAACACATATAATCAAGGAATTATAACGTGATTTCAAACATTAAATATCAACAAAATAGTTTAAAGGATATTGAAAGGAAAAATGTGATGGAAGATAGAAAGTGCCTTACTTAAATGCTCTAAGGATTTTTCAATAGTTGCTCCAAAAGCTTCACTTCAAGGCCCTTCAAGATCGTCTCCAACAATGCTATACCATCGGCTTCAACAATGTTGCTCCAAAAATGTCCTCAAGGTCTTCACAACAAGTTTACTAGAAGTTGCTCCAACAATATATTCAATAAGGTCTTCATTGTCAACTCGTCTCTTGTTTGGGTGCCTTAATGTGCAGTGACATGTTTCCAGGACTGAATTCAATGCAAGGCATATTTGAAACTCTAACTCTGTCTTCCGGTGTCTTATTAGAAATTATTTCAGTTTTCATTTTGTGTTTTCAAGTTAGATATTGTTTTCAAGTTTTTACATTTATAATTTTATTGCAATGTGGCAGACTGATCAGAGCAGTGCAGGAACAACCCCGAGACGGGATGATCGCGGAAAGAGGCCAATGGAAGAACATGTAAAGTGCCAGCATTGCTCTATCTTCAGGTATTTTAGTTATTTACATAATTGAAATAATATTAATTTTGTTCAAATATGCAGACACCTAGCCATGGTACGCCTGATGATTCCCTCTTTGAGGAAGAGCTTTCTTCATCCCTATCTCTAGTGTTCTTGTTGCGAAAAAAGGCACGAAATGCAAGGTCGGAATTTAATACTTTGATAGACGCGCCTCAAACACCTGAAACAGAAGAGAAGATAAAACAACTTATGAGCCAGATAGAAAGATATCAGGTAATAATAAAAAGTCAAAAGGATATTTTTTTTGTTCTGCATGAGATGAATTGTGATAGTTTGATTTTTAATTTTTACATTGACTAAACTAACAAAAATTTCTTTTGTATGTAGCGTTTTCTGACACTTGCTGAACCCGGTGTTGGTGGTAGTGGGACACAAGGGCAAGAGATTGCCCAGAAACCCTCTCATACACCTTCTACTCCTTTAGGTGCCAGCCAAGAAACACACCCTACCCAAGCAGACACCCAGCCAACCGTTGAACGTGTTGGCAATGATGAGGCTGATATGGCCAACTACATTATTGCGTTTCCTGGAGCTACACGTGTCAGCTCCACAGGGACCATTAATGGCACGTTGTTGGTGAACGATGAGGGTGTCCCTATAAAGCATGTACAACTCCCAGGTAAATTTTAATATTTTAACTATTTCATGTGCTTTATCTAAAACATATTTATCATGATTTTTATTTTTAAATTAATGATAATATCTTCTTTTTCTTTTGGTTTTATTCTGTGTAGGAAACAATGAGTTCTACAGGATTCTGGAGAGCCATGCGTTGGTAAATTTTGGCCCAACCATACGTACAGGGTGGAATTCCCAGAATTCCAACCTGAAAAAAGAACTTCTAGATTATCTAGAAGCCCTTTTTGGGGTCGGCACATTTGACAGAAAAGCGGTGGCTCAGGTAGCCGGAAAATATTTGAAATATACCGGGGACACCTATAGGACGCAATTGCAATTTAACCCTAGATATGAGCGTCCTCTCGCAGTTTCAGAGAGTGAGTGGAGAGCACTCATCCATGACGGAAAAGAGAAAAGGGCAAAGAAAGAAGGAAAAATGCCAACTGGACACGCAAGGTAAATTACAACTTTAATTCAATAGCTTTAATTTTCTTTATGTCTAAAATAAAAGTGTGCTACGTCATATCTGACTTCAATATTTTGATGCTAGGTTTCCTGACACCTCAAAGGCAACCAAAGCTAGGATTGAGAAAAAAGGCCATCACAAGCTCGGCCAGGGTGGCTACTTGAAATTAGCTGCAAGAATTGTAATTAAGTAGCTAAACATCTTATAATTAATTGTATCGCCTTCCAACGTTTTTGTAATCCTATCAGATATGATTAAAAATACAGAATCATATATAATGTAGGGTGATGACTTTGGAACAATAACTACAGAGGAAGATAAAAATATTGCTTTCCGTTTTGGCTATCAAGCTGTAGTTGAACGTCGCAGAAGCTTGGGGCAGGTCCCAAGATCTACAATGCCTGATAAGGTAAAGCATTAACCTTTCAATATTTTTGTTTTCGTCCATAAATTTAATGTCTAACAACTTTGTTTAAATCAGGGGAGCAACACTACCGACGAGGTAAATAACCCAGTTTTAGAGCCAGATGTAGATGATCCTCTCGTGCAACCTGATCATTGTAGTGGGGACCGGGCCGACAATGCTGCTATCAGTGAGGGCCGTGACGGTAATTAATTTCCACTTATAATTTTTTCTAATTATACCTTGATGGTTGTCCTTATAACGTTTTTTGTTTAAATGACAGAGAATGTTTCCCTTGAGGATCTTACCACCAGAGAGGAAGACAGGGCAACAGTCCCAACGGCGACAACTGGTGCACCGGGTAAATAATCTCATTGCAATTTTTTTTATTAATATTACCAAACTAGTTCAATGATATTTAAAAACTGACAATTAAAATTTAATATTATCTGTTTTTGTAGGCGATGCCCCGTCACTGGATGAGACCAGACATCGTGACTACGCAACTAGGTCAGCGGCGACAACTGGTTCACCAGGTAAATAATCTCATTGCAATTTTTTTTATTAATATTACCGAAGTAGTTCAATGATATTTAAAAACTGACAATTAAAATTTAATATTATCTGTTTTTGTAGGCGATGCCCCGTCACTGGATGAGACGAGACATCGTGACTACGCAACTAGGTCAGCGCCGACAACTGGTGCACCAGGTAAATAATCTCATTGCAATTTTTTTTATTAATATTACCGAACTAGTTCAATGATATTTAAAAGCTGACAATTAAAATTTAATATTATCTGTTTTTGTAGGCGATGCCCCGTCACTGGATGAGACCAGACATCGTGACTACGCAACTAGGTCAGCGGCGACAACTGGTGCACCAGGTAAATAATCTCATTGCAATTTTTTTTATTAATATTACCGAACTAGTTCAATGATATTTTAAAAATGACAATTAAAATTTAATATTATCTGTTTTTGTAGGCGATGCCCCGTCACTGGATGAGACCAGACATCGTGACTACGCAACTAGGTCAGCGCCGACAACTGGTGCACCAGGTAAATAATCTCATTGCAATTTTTATTATTAATATTACCGAACTAGTTCAATGATATTTAAAAACTGACAATTAAAATTTAATATTATCTGTTTTTGTAGGCGATGCCCCGTCACTGGATGAGACCAGACATCGTGACTATGCAACTAGGTCAGCAGTGCGGGTCGAAAGGCACGAAACAGGAGCAGAGCATGATGATATTAATGATGTAATTAGGAGCTTTAAAAATAGGAAGAAGAAAAATAAAATTCGATAATGTAAAATATTGTATTATTATAAGACAAACGTTACCAATGACCATACTTGGAACGTTTTTTGCGTTATATAAAAAGTTCATTTATCATACTATTTTTATGTCAAGCATTAATTGCAATGTTTCCTTGCGTACTTTTTGTTGAATTATTTTTTTATTAGTTATTGAATATTTTTTTTTATGCTCATGAAAGTAAAAAATGAAATATAGATTGGGTATTGGGGAATTGAGAGTGATGTGAGGGGGAGGGGCCATAAGAGCTTCCACCTTCACGTGGTTGGCCCTGTTTAGTAGAGAATAATTTATTAGAGCGATTTAATCTTGGAGCAAACCTCCCTCGATCCAATGTAGCAACAAAAAAGTCACTGTTGACTTAGTTGCTACTCTTTCAGATCGTGGGAGGCTTGTTCCAAGTTCATGCAACTCCAATAAATTGTTCTTGAAACGAAGAGGAGCTTATTTAGGTATGTTTTGACATTTTCAACATATGTTCTAACATTATCATAAGAATGCATCTTAGAGTAAAAATACTACATCAATTACTTGTATTTATTGTATAGATAATGATGGATTTTGATTGACTTGGCAGTGCAGGTACAAATCCTCTTGCATCATGAGCAATACAACTTGTCAACGAGGGTCATGTCCAGGATATTTTTTCTTGTGCGCTTGACCAGGTTCGTAATGTCACATTTTGTAAGTTCCTTTACAATTCATAATTCAATATTAAGCTTGTTCACGATTATTATCTAGGTTTTTTGTATGTGTTTTTTCATCTATTTGATTGTAAGCAACTATGCATGTTTCCTGTTGTTCACTATGATTTCTCCCATTACCACTCCCAGGATGAATCCGACTTTATTGTTACATAGGTTAATTTATTGTTACTATGATTTCTCCATTTACGATTTCATAGGTTACATCATGTAAGTTGTCAATCTCAGGTTGGTGATGAGCTTTAGTTCTCCAGATTTGGGGCTTTTCTGATATTTTCTCCCTCATGTCATTCCTGCATCACCTCGTTGTTTGAGCATGCCAATTGTCTACCACTTGTACCAATTGGCACATGTCAATCTCTGATTGGTGCCACATTTCACCTATTTTCAATGAGAGTTTAGGGTTTCTCTAACATAGCTTCAGAAATCCGATTCAGTGCCTGCTTGAATATCGTCACATAATAATCATGGTTTGGATTGATGAGCATGTTCTAAATGGTTGGTTGATTCATAAGAACCACCCATATAGTCATCTTGAGATATTTCAGAAGTTTTCTCGGGTTTCCTTTTTCACTGTTTCTAGTGGGTGGGATGGTGTGGGGTGATCCATCAATGATGGTGCTCTTGTAGTAGGGAATTTGTTTTTGGGGATATAAAGGAGCATTTGATGTAGATATCCCATTGGATGCATTCATAGATGGGCACGAGAGGTCTAGAATTTAAATTAAAAATATGCAACCTCTAGCATGGCAACCTGAAGGCTGCGAGAGACACTGGTTAAAGATTATTTTGTGGTGGCCTTAATATAGTCATGATTTCTTTCTATTATCTTAATGCAAATATATAGTCCGGTCTCATTAAAATGAGGATTGTGGTTTTATTTCTCTTTGGTTGTTTCTCTCTTAATGCTCCAGAAGTTGCCAAAAGTTGCGATAGTTGTTTAGTTTGCCTGTTACAACTTAAAAGTGGTTTTTAGCAATGGGAGTCATGTTTTTTAAGGTTCATACTAATATGAAGATCTTGTAATTCTATATTGAGCATAAGAGAAGATGGCCTCTGCTTTGGGCAGTATGACAACAATTGCCACATCTACCTCATTAGGTAACAATGGAAAGGGGAAGAAGTTGGGTGCAATGTTTGATAATTATGGCAGACAATTGTCTTCTCTTTCAGTTTTTTCACCCATTTCCTTTAATCGCTCAAACAGAAGAGGGACTCTGAGATTACGCGACAGAGAGAAGGTAGTTAATACAAGAGCTATGGAAAAGGAGTTGTACTTCAACAAGGATGGCTCAGTGACAAAAAAATTGCAGGTCAGAGAAAAAATTATGTTTAAAGGAAGGTCCCCTGCACGTGAAACTTCACTGCAGTGGATCTTTCCTTGTCCGCTTATATTCGATTTTAATGTGTTATTTTAATTTTTCATGGAGGGTTGTTATTTTAGATGTGTGCTCTGGTTTTATTTTTAACGTTGTATTAGTTCCCCCTCTTAAATGTCTTAGATTTGGTAGGCATAATTTGAAAACTCAAAGGTGAAAGGAAACATATTTGTTACCCAGTGGTCTAAAAGGAAGGGTTATGGCTGAGTCAAATTTTATTGTTATTGACATTGTAATGAAATGTATCTCAATGCTATGGTTTTGGGCTTTTTATTGGTTGAATTAGAGGACCCAGTTGAAAATATTGGGGCCAAGTAGGCTGGTTTTCCTTTTTGTTGATGGTTTGGTGTATCTAATTGAATTAGTTGCCTAAGGTATTTTTGGTTGCAAACTCCTTTTCATTTTTCATACAGTATTGGCCTTGTGGAATACATTTGATTGTGTGGTCTTGTTAGATCTACAACATGTGTAGTTGTTTAGTCTTATGGCCAAGGTGCACTTTTATTATGGAAATAGTTGATGCAATATTGTCATTTAATCCTTACTGCAGGGTAGCATGTTGAGAAGTTTCTTGTGAAACATTTGGTATTGAAAATGACACTTGATCCTATACAGCATCATGCACTTGACTTCAAAATTCATATTCAAAGTGTGCCGGACAATTCTTGCAAAATTTCAAATATTTATGTTGTTTTAAACCATTATCTTTTTCATGTATTGGATGCTGAAAATGAGAAAAAGAATTTGGTATGAAACCAACTGGTGAATAATTTCCAACAAAACAACCACTTCCAAGACATGATTTAGAAGTAGAACATATGTACTTATGAAGCATAGAAAGATATCCTTGATGCATTGTCAATGTTTGGCTAGGGTTATTTTTTGGAGAAAATAACTCCTTATTCCTAGAATAGTGATCTTCAATACAAGTAAATGCCAGAGAAGAGAGATCATCGTGTGACGCAACAAAACTGAAATTGGACCCCTAAGGAGAGCTGGTGTGTCTACAATCGCTCTGTCAACATTTTCCCCTGGTTTACCCCGTTCTTTTCCTCCAGCTTGGGTCTTCATTGACTTCTTCTTTCTTCGGGTTTATTTATCAAATTCGTAGAATTTGATAAATAAATACCATCCACAATGGTTGGACTTTAATTTATATTCCCGACTTTATATTATCTCCAATCCTTATAACCAATGTTTAACTTTCAACACTTTTTATTTATACTCCACGTTTCTTTTTAAATAAATAACTTGTAGTGAACTTTCGGCTCTATATTTCACCACCCAGCCTTACAACAATCACCCTCCAGACTTATGCTAATTATCCGCCAATCGTTTATTTAAACAATTTCATTATACTCCGGCCCCACCTATATATATCAATAACCAATCAAACACTCGTATCGTACCTGGCTATCCTCCGCACACCTTAGTTAACCTCTGGGCAAGTTCAACGTGCGACCACCGTCCGATGGCCCTTCTCCAAATCAATGACTCTTGGCAATTTCGCTCGGCTTCCAACGTCGGGCTTTAACATGCGATGGCGCGGGTTAAACGGTGGTTTTCCGGGGGTCACTTCACCACGTGTCGCATTCCCTATGGAATCGCTCGCGAATAGGAAATACCGCCTACTCCGCAAAAGCGGTGCGATATGGGCAACCCGCTTTTGTGATTCCGCTCGTGGTTTTGGTACAGGCTTGACCATGGGTGCAAGTCTGGTTCCGCTTTCCTTTTGTTTGTTAACTCATGTCCAATCCTCGGGTCAGGTTCCGAAAGCACAACAATCTTGTCTCTTTATTAAGCGGGATTTTTATATTTGAACAGTGTTCACGACCCCGGTTCTCTTAAGTCGAGCCCGCCGGACTTCAAACGGCGATAAACCATAATTCAAAGCAAATTCCGTTCCAAAATAGTTATCCGTCGGCAATTTGTGACCCGAAAAACAAATGAATTCCGCCCTAATCTTTTCGGGTCCGAAGTTTGAACATCGGAGAGAGGGATGTGGCAGAATTTCTTATCAAGTCGCCTAATATTTTTCGGTCATTTTTCATTGTTCCCGCCACCCTTTTGACTTTGTAAATAAACAAATTGCGTCTGCTCATTTCATTGTTCGCGATGCGCTAGCAGTCTTCCATCGCAAAATTCAAAAACCGTGACACGCTTCTTGGCCAGTTACCTTCTTTGAGAAATTGAAGCCGAGTATTTCGGGGTCTGAAAGGTCAGCTTTGTTTAAACACTTTTCATTTCCGTAAACAGGTATTTATTCCAATTCCCCGCTAAACTCTGTAAAAAATCCTGGTTTTAGTTTTAATTATGCACTAAGGTCTGAAAAGAAGTTCAGTTTGGTCTTTTCGTTCCCAGAACTGCAATTATATTCCCAAAACTGGTAATTGTGCCCCTTTTCCACAAAAACCCCGAAATTCCATTTCTGAATCCACAAGAACCAGAAATGGAAGTTCTTGTAGCTCTGAATGTCGTGCCCATCAATGCCCCTCACAAGGACTTGGATTATTTTCCTTTAGCCGATATGGATTTTCAAATTAAGGACTTGCGTCTCGGTGAGAATCCTCTTCGAATATTTTGCCGCTGCAGAGACAATTATTTGAATGGTTCTGACATCTTTGGACTTTGGGAATCAAATCTTCCTATGTACCTTCTCCCCTCAGTCCATATTTTTCCTGAGTTAATCCATTATTGCTCCTCAAAGTATGATCCCAACCAACGAGCAGTTTTATCCCCAAGTCAAAATGTCCTTTTCCCAATAACTGCTCAATCCATAAATGAAATGCTACAATTCCAACCTGGTCAAGCTCTCACTCCCCTGTCCATGGTTGAATTACTTGAGAAATCTACTAATTTATCCCATGAAGAGTTAAACCGCCTATGCCAAACCTTCATGTTACCAGAGCATCAGCCTAAAAACCCTCCCCCTTATGGTTATGCTTTCTTTACTGACGAGGGTAGAGTTATTTTAGACATGATATCTTCCATAATGGGCTTCAATACTAGTGAGTATGTTGATCACTTAACCCTAGTATTGTTATCCATTTTTACCCTTGGATAGCCTCCTGCTGTCAAGTACGATTTTGCATCTTATATTGCTGACAAAATCCATGATCGGTTCATGAGATTTGAGAATGAGAGAGTATTTAAGTATTCTTCTGTCATATATCATCTCATGATTTACTTTCAGTTAGAAAATTTCCCTTTTTATGTTAAGAAACTTGATGCCAAAGGGAATCCTAGGTCAGTCATCTTTTGGTCTGCCATTACTCACAAATCTGATTCTCCTTATTCCTATAATGAGTTTGTCGACCTTTTTGTTCATCCTGCAACTACCTTGTTGACAGGAGTCTCTCCTCCTAGAATTAACAATGAAATCAAGAAAATCCTTCAGCTCTCAAAGCATTACAAGATAGGTGACTGGTACCTATATTAAAACTACACAGAGATCAAGATATATGGATGTGAATTATGCCCATTCAAACTGCCCAAGTATGTCCTAATGAGACTCTTTGCATTAGAATATTTCAGGCAGATGAATAATTCAGATATAATTCATTTTTGCAATGCAAAGAAAAAGGCTCAACACAGGATCAAGAGCCAATTAGGTCCCTTCATTTGTAACTCTAAGGAAGCTGGACAGGAAGCCGAAAGGATTTTAGAAGACCATCTCAGACTACAAAAGAGTTTCTACTGGGTGCCTTATGATCCAAACAACTTTATCTGTGATAGAAGAATGAAAAATAAACAGTCACCATACATCCATCAAAGAATCCCAGAAATAGAACAATATGCTAATATGGATGAATGGACAGAAGGGACATTGGTTGAAAATTATAGTGAGCAGGTCAATGTTGAAAATGTAATGAAAGATCTTGAAAAGATACTTGACCTAGAATCTTTTGGACAGGTGCAGGGATCTTCTTCAGCTAGGACTTTACAACAAAATTTGCAGGAGATTAGTACAGTAGCAGTAGAATCTAAAGGAAAAGAAAAGGAGCCTGATATACAAATAATTGAAAAATTCATAATGACAGAGCAACGAGAGACTTCTAAAGAACAAGGTCAAGGACAAATTCCTCCTACTCAGATCAGTGAGCCAGAAATTTCTATTTTACAAACTCCTCTGAATATAGAAAAGGGAAAAAAGAGAGAGGCTGAAACAACTACTCCTATTGGTGGCTCTTCTGAACAGCAAGATGTTAAAAGACAGAAATTAACTCCCCTTCCAGAAGATGAATCATTTCAGGAAATCCCTGACAGCCAGGGAAGAGAAGACAGTCAGAAAACAGATACAGGTAGTGGGACATCCACTAATTTTCAAAAACAGGGAATACAGAGGCAACAAAGTGCAAAAATATCTTCTTTCAAACCTCCAGTAAAAACTGTCTGGGACATCAAAAGAAAATTCACCAATATAAAGGCTAGGAACGATCCACTTAGACTTCAAGTGTACAACCAATATTTGAAGATGGCTCCGAAAAATCAAGAAAGATTGATGTCAGCTTATGACATCCAACAGGGTAAGATGTTAATGAGCCATTTGAAGCCCAAGGCGCGGCAGCCTCAGACAGCTGCAGATTACGTTAGGACTAATTTTGAAGTCTTAGTAAAGGATATCCATCCTTTAGATCAAATTGAGCTACATAAGCAAACAGGTGAGATGATTTATTCTACTCTGACGGATAAATCAATGATGACCCATAAGTTGCAGGATTCTTTGGATAATACTAATACACAGTTGCAGCTTGAAAAAGCCTCCTCCCAAGCTAAGGATAATAGAATCAAAACTTTAGAGGAAATAATCATTGGTTTGGGTCATAATCCTAAATATGTGAAAGGTATTGAAGCTTTGATCAAGAGAAAAGATGATGATATTGCAGCTCTGAGAAAACAATTAAAGTTACCGGCCTGAAGACATCCACAGACTGCAGAAATCATCAAACAAAATTTTGAGGAAGAACTAATGGATTTTCTCTTAAAATTGAATGAGCAAATTACTGCAACTGAAAAAGAGCTTGAGAATGCATTAAAAGATAAGCAGGCAAATATTCTAGTATCTACAGTAGGAGTAGTGACAGGTACAACAACAATAGGTCAGCCAGCAGAATTGTCACAGAGCAACACTGCAAATTTGAACACTGATGAATTAACAAAGTCAATGGAAGATATGAACATTCAGGCCATAGAGCTTCACAAAACAAAGGAACAATTGGCCACTCTAGAACATAAATATGATCTTTCAAAAATGAGTGTTGCTGATAAAACAAGAGAAGTGAACAAATTAGAAAAAACGGTCAAAGCATTGGAAAATGATCTCACATTGGAGAAACCTTTAAAAGAAATAAATGAAATTCTTTGGGATAATATCATTCAATCAATAAAGGATGTTTGGTCCTCAATTCAGATAATGGATGAATAGAATAACTTAGTTAAATTGGCTCTGGATGAGATTGAGAGATCAAGACAAGAGTTGGGAAATATGCCAGAAGAGGCCAATAGACTTATACATTTTTGAATACTCACACTAAGAATCAACTTGCAGAAATTAGTATTCAGGACAGGACCGGAACAATTCTGGAAATAAAGAAAGTTTTTACTAAAAGAAATCTGGTACAGAATTTAGAACAAAGGTGCTCAGATATGCAAGAAGAAATCATTGCCTTCAGAGAAAGATTGAATATTTTGTTAAATAGAGGATTGCCGAGTCCTATAGTTGCAGAAGATAAGCTAATGGACCTTGATAGTTATGTTGAAAAATTGGACAAATATGCTGATAATCAAGCTAGTTCTTCAACCAGTTCATCAACAGCAGCATTGCCTACAGGGAAAAACCTTCATGACAGATTGGAGAATTTATTTTATCTTGAGCATGAAGTAAATCATTTGTTCCCAAATCGGCCTAATTTCTTCAGATATACTGAGGCTGATGAAACACTAAGAAAGTTGCAAAGGACCAGAGTGCCAGAAGTTCAATGGTGGGAAGAAATGATGGAACTTTTGTAAAAATTATCCTTACATAAATTTTTGCCTATTTACCACAGTATATCATGATAAAAATGATAAAAGGATGAACAAAGGTCAAAGAGTATCAGAGCAGTTAAAGAGTATCAGTGAAATGAAATAATCAACATAGAATTACTAAAGAGGACAGCAGCAAGCCAAGATATAGGGCCTGCCTCCAGCACATTCTTAAAAGAAGGAAACAGCACAACATCAATTATCATTTTTCTTATCTACGAGACAATCTGTCTCTATATTGTTGTAATGACTTCATGGACTATTTTACTTCATATAATATATTAAAAACAACGTTTTTTCTCTTGTGAAAAAAAATGATTAATGTTTATCACTCTGCCTTCAAAACTAGCGATGTTGGTCTATGTTGTTGGTTTATTGATATGGTCTGATGGTCTTCCTCACATGATTAGCTTTTTTCTCTGTTCATGGATTTTGGGTACTTTAATTTGTATTTGGAACAATGGACGTCGGTATTCTATCTGTTGCTTTACTATTCTACATACTGCTATTTCAATTTCTTATAGATGCCTCGGGCATATTTGGATGCTTTCTCGGATTGTCGATAATCTCCATGTGGACCGTTACTGGGTTTAATATCAAGTCCCTGTATGTGACATGGGGTATTTTTCTATCACTCTCTGGGGTGGGACTTCCACATTTCTGGATGGATATTTGGGTTCCAATCTTCAGATGTGAAAATGTAATGACTTCATGGACTGTTTTACTTCATATAATATATTCAAAACAACGTTTTCTCTCTTGTGAAAAAAAAATGATTAATGTTTATCACTCTGCCTTCAAAACTAGCGATGCTGGTCTATGTTGCTGGTTTATTGATATGGTCTCATGGTCTTTTTATATTTGGGACATATCACACTCCTCACATGATTAACATTTTTCTCTGTTCAAGGATTTTGGGTACTTTAATTTGTATTTGGAACAATGGACGTCGGTACTCTATCTGTTGTTTTACTATTCTACATACTGCTATTTCACTTTCTTATAGATGCCTTGGGGCATATTTGGATGCTTTCTCAGATTGTCGATAATCTCCATGTGGATCGTTACTGGGTTTAATATCAAGTCCCTATATGTGACATGGGGTATTTTTCTATCATTGTCTGGGGTGGGACTTCCACTTTTCTGGATGGATATTTGGCTTCAAATCTTCAGATGTGAAAATGTAATGACTTCATGCACTGTTTTACTACATATAATATATTCAAAACAACGTTTTTCCTCTTTTAAAGTTTCATTTTTTATTTTTTTTTTTAAATTGAACCTTCCGTCGCCATTCCGACGTCTTGTAAGCGTCGGAATTGTGACAGTTTACAGACGTCGGAAGCGCGACGTCCAAAACGTCGGACCACATTTCGTCGTAATTGTGACAGTTTACAGACGTTGGAAGAGCGACGTTCAAAACGTCGGACCACATTTCGTCGTAATTGTGACAGTTTACAGACGTCGGAAGAGCGACGATCAAAACATCGGACCACATTTCGGCATAATTGTGACAGTTTACAGACGTCGGAAGAGCGACATTCAAAACGTCAGACCACATTTCGTCGGAAGTGCGACAGTTTATAGAGGTCGGAACTGCGACGGATTAGGAGACGTCGGAAGAGTGACGCTTGTTTGGAAGCGACGGAAAAGTGTCGATACTGCGACACTTTTTAGTTGTGTCGGAACTGCGACGGTATGGTAAACCACGGTTTTCCCGCCCTCTAACTGTCGCTCCTGCGACGACAATGTGTCGGAATCGGAATAGCGACGATTTGGCCGTCGGAATTTCCGCCAAATTCTCTAGTGATGGAAGAGGGTGTGAATTTGTTTGATGCCTTTCCAAGGGCAAGATCTCCATTGAGTGAAGGGTCATTTTCTCAAGAGGAAAGCATGAATGTTTCTCCTTCAATAGATGACCAAGATCTAAGGTCTCTTATTAATGATGAGACAATTTCAGTTATTGAAAAGGAGGAGAAGACAAGAGATCATAACGCAGTCACAACAAAAGCACCTCAAGCACCGCATGAAAATGAAGTTGGAGGACTTGCTCGAAGAGAAGAAACTCTTGCACTGTTGCAAGGAGTTACACAAGGTCTCACACACAGAGCTCTTGACATAACACATGAGCAACATGTACCATCATTGTCAAATGATGAGATCTTGGAGATAGAAGAAGGAGAAGAGGAGGAAGGGCATCACAAGGAGAAGAACATGAACCCTTCTCTACTTCAAATCTTAGAAGCACAAAGAAGGCAAGAGGACTTATGCACTAAAGGTAGGGGCAAATTTTTCTACCTACATTCACATTCTACTCTATGCCTTGACACCTCTTTGCAAGGAGGTACTTTACCAGGGGCACCTCTTGATAGGAGGAAATCTAAAGTGTTCTCTCAACTATGGGCAACATATTCATACTTGGCTAGCACAGCGCAGAGAATCTCTCATGAATTCAAAAGAGAGATGAGCAATTTCCTGAAAGGGGCATTGCTAACTCCCACTCAGATATCTGCACTGAGAGAGGAGAAATCAGAGATCTATGATGGCATGAGCATGAGGACACATGGTAACTCCACATCTTTGGGGTAGCCCATGATTTCTTCATTCACAAAGAATATTTCTGAACATGGCAAGGGGATGCTAACCCTCTTGTATACTTGGGCCAAAATGAGGAAGTTTTGGAAGACAAGGACTTTTCGAGGGGAAGTTGATTTCCTAATGCTTCAATCTTTTCCTCAGCAAGATTAGCTACAAATGGGGCAGCAAAAGGAATATTATGATGCTCCAACATGTGACTTTGATATCAAGGATGTCAAATGAAGGAGCCATGATATGATAGGGGCAGCATTTCATACCACTACAGCGCTGTCATTCTTGGAGAGCTTGGATCCTTATTGGGATTCCCAACTCATGATGGAGTACTCCAAGGACCTTTTCACATGGGGGATTCTTGATGGGGAAGTAAAGGATGAAAGGTTCAAGGTGGTTTATGGGGTCATCTATTTCTATAATCTCATTATGTTGGTTAGTGACTCCAAGCTCAAGGAGGAATTACTAGATGCCACCTATGATATCTTGCTTTCCAAACCCACTGGTTTCATTAGAGCATATCATACACTCTTGGGTGGATTCATATGGGAAGGTTTCAAAGAAGAGGTGCACTCTCATATGAAGATGTGCATGGACTACTTGGTAGAGGAGGAGGAACATAGCTTTTGGGAAGAGCCACCATTCACACCTCCTTATTCATTGAGTGTGAGAGGGAACTCATCCATGAGTTACCCCACTGATGTAAAACAAGTATATAGAGAGGCTTCTATTTCTGAGCATTATAATGTATCTCCTATATGCTTATATTTTTCTAACATTCATTTGCAGGATATTGTGCCAAGATGGGGCACTAAGTATGATGGGTTTCATGGGCCACTCAAGGCCATGAACTATGTTGATACAGGTCATTCCTTGGAATCTATTGGGAAGCTATTATATTCTTCATGGTGTGATTCCTTTACACCAACTATGATGTACATTCTCCAAGCATTCCAAAGGCATGAGGCAACAAACAAGTGTTGGGGAAGGCACTTGTCATATCTTATCCTATGGCAGTTAAGGATAAAACTGCATTGGTTGCACATGAGGGAACATCTTCCTTCTTATTTATCATACATGGCAGCTAGCATGATTCTAATTGTGATCCCACAAGCTGAAGATGTCCTTACCTTTGTTGGGGGCATGGTTGGAGGAGAGGCACACTTTTTGGATGTGTCCTTGGGGAAAGGTGTTCCCCATTCTTTTTGCATTGCATGCTTCCACGGGAGCATGAGATTTTGTATGGCCACTATGACAGATCACTTGTCTCTTTGTAGAGTGAGCCATATGTTTGTTGAGAACATGCCTCTCACATGTATTGGGGGGGAGTTTTTCTATGGATTGCCAAGCTGGGAGGTGATCCACGTCATTTGGATGATAGCATGGAGATGGGAGTCTTTCATGGATCATGAAAATCTCCATGATTGTCATCACTTCTATATTGAGGAGGCCATGGAACAGCAAGAAGGTTTCCACAACAACCTTCCATTTCTTCATGATGAGAGCCCTTGGGTTTATTCACCAAAGGCTAACTTGCATATTGAGGGGGGACCATTGGAAGAAAGGGCTATTGCAGAAGATTCAGAGCAATGGTGGAGACTAATAGATGAGGAGGCCACAAGAGAAGAAGGGGAAGTTTTGCAGCACCCTAGCAGTTTCTTGAGGACAAGCAACATTTGGGAGGGGGAGACTGTAATGTTCCTAAATTAGCTTCAGCTAATAGGAACTTTAATTTTGCCTTGTTTATTTTACATTTCATGATTGATGAATAAATTGTGCAGGAGGACATTTGAAAACTCCTAAAATATAAGAATAAATCAATGCCTATGTGAACAGAGACATATCTGGGCTATTTAAATTACATATTGTAGGTGTGAATGGGTTTAAATCACAAGAAGTGGTAATCTTTGACCAAGTCAACAACGCAGTCTAGATGCATTGAACCTCCTTGAGGGACAACGCAGTTCTAGAAGAAGGATCCAATGTGAAAAGGGTTAAGTGATTCAAGGTGGTTTAGGGTTTGGCAAGACTCCTGTCTTATAAAAGGAAGAGGAGGGCAGCAAGGAGAGGGTTGTTGAAGATCATTATTTCTGAAGGTCTGTATGCTTAGACATCCCTTGTTAGGACTTCCTGTTTAGGAATCCCACCTCCTTCCTTGAGTAGCTCTTGGAGGAGAATTGTTCTAACTTGTCCACTATCAGGCTTGGGCCAAGCTTCACCTTACATTTACAGTGTTGCCCCTGTTGTGGGTTGAGCTTTCCATGTGAGCTGCAGCAAGTGGAGATCTAGATCTGCTCAGTTCTAGATGATAGCAGTGGATCTTCTCAGTGAGTGTGTCTTTTAACCTCCTGGAAGAGTTCATTTGTTGATTGTGCTTTAGATCTACACCTTGGCATCAGGCCATTTCATTCTCAAAGGCTACAACGCTATTTCCTTCCCTGGACAGTGTTATTTGCAGATCTACAGCTGCAGGGTGTTTTGCTTGCATTTTGGAGGAGAGATCTCCGGTGTTGGGATTCTTCCTTTCACTGTGGTGATCCATAGATTGGCCAACCAATCTATGTTCTATTCAGAACTGATATTTTACATGTACATGATTCAGTAATTTTCTTAATCATTCTGCAGATCTTCATTCTTAGATCTCAGATCTACTTCCGGTGCTTCATGTTTTGAGAAAAACCCCAAGGGGAATGTATAGATCAACCTTTCTTGTATATATTAATTTTTAATTTATTTACACGATGATCAGAAATTGGATGTGAAGAGCCATAGGGTGTTACGATGCAAAGTACATATTTTTTAATTGATAAGTGAGTCGGCAATTGGAAGTGGAAGAGACCACGACAGTGGCTCCCACTTCCAGTATTACAACGCCTATCTGTAATGCACATTGTCCATTAAATTGCATTTCTCCTCTACACCTCATCGATGCATATCGTACAGAAGGACGACGAGGCAACACTTCAGACATAAGAGATATTACTGGGGTATTTCTCATTATAAAATGGTATGAGGTCTAAAAACATCCCTTGATTTTTTTTAACATAATCTCTTGGCTTTGTTTTGATAGATAACCTAATTAGGTTTCATTCAGCGTGCACCAATCACGTTACTGTTTTGTTTGGTTAGCCCTTGTGTTTTCATAACATGCATAAGGTTACTGTATTTTGTGTTTTATTCTATTTTTATAGGAGGGAAATTCAACTCTATTGGAGTATGTGAATATGAAGGGTAGATTGAAGAGCATAAGGAGGTGTTGGTGCCGAGGAAAAAAGATAAAGAACACATCCACTAAATAGGGTTTACAATTTTTCTATGATTCTAAATTATAGCACATTTATTTACTGTCACTAAGATATAATACCTTAGATAAACAAAAGCTTAACACATTTACTAGTGTTGCACATTAAAATTCAGGACTTGAAAATATAATGTTCAGGTAACCTGAGCTTCCCAGAATGACCTTGGGCAGTCAAAGCTACCACTCTGATCTTTTGAAGTCAATGCTACCGCTCCCTCGACTCAAGGAAGCCTCTTACAGAAATCCACTCTGTCTCAGGTTGCCCCGCAAGGATTCGTTCAAGTGAAAACACTAAGCTCTTTAAAAGAGATTTTTAGTATGAAATAATTGTCGTGGTGAAATAACATGTAATATTCCATTTTATTTATATGGTCAAAGTGGACGGAATCTACCCATGGTATTTACAGTGGTATTTACCCATGGTAATTGCCTCTTTTCGCAAGGAAAAATAATAAAATAAAGTTTCTAGAGAGTCCATCAAGCGTATAAAAGGGGATAGGAGCCTGACAGTGGGGGCATCCTGTCTATCTATTTGTGTTTTATTGGGAACTTGGCGTGGCCAACTCTTGCTTGATCCAGAGAAAAAAACCTTGTGGTAGAATTTATTGGTGGATCCATCAAGGTTCACATTTGTACTTTAGTATTTTTATTTTCTTGGTCATCAAGCAATCGTGTATGTCGAGGCAAGGACTCCCTTATTTTCTAAGTATTAATTGAAATAAGCTTTGCATTCTTCTATATCCCTTCTATGTTCAGTGTTTTATTGAAAATATTTTTATTAGAACACGTTAATGTGCCAGATCTATTGATTATTTCATCATTTGGGATCTTACAGTGGTATTAGAGCTCATTTTCCTGCCAACATGGGGGTCTAAGAGAAACTAGTATTCGGTGATCCTCCATAGTCACCCTATCTAGAATCTCAACAATTTCAGTGGCTTTTTGCAGTTGCCCTAATTGGATTATCACTGTTAAATTTTATTTTGATGTTTGAGACGTCATTTTGATCATTATTTCTGCAATTATTCTTATCGAGGCCACTTTATTAATTGAATACGAGCTAAAAAGGGTTATACGAATGGTAGATAAGTCGATTTGAGGCACCTATGTTTATGGCAGAGATAACTACATCCAATATTACCAAGGGGAGAGAATATCTGGTTTCTCCTTACAAATCGAATCCTTCCATAACAGGCCAAGTTGTGGCATCTTGTCCAGAGGATCAGAAAGGGACTAGGGTGATCAAGCGTAGGGCGTAGACATTTGGGACTTCCATACCGCCAGATATGTTGATCCAGATCTCTTCAGCTACCGGAATTAACCAATACCTTTAACTTCTGTGATGTTAGCAGAATTTCATTTAAAAGAGCATGAAAAGCCACATGTGCATACTATAAAGAAGATGAAACATGACGAAAATTATCAAATAAAAGTACACAAAACACACTGATAACATATTTCACCCAGCGTGGGTTATGTCTTCGATCCCGGTGTCAAGAGACTGGAGGTCACTTCATTAATTGTTGCTAATGATGATGATGTACATGGCATGTTCTTTGTCATTACAAGGATGAATACTCTCAACCTGAGTGGCGTGTATCTCCACGAGACGTTTTCCCCACGGGAACTCTCACTCAAATGGTATTTCTGTCAGCATGACAAGCTAATGAAATCTTAGATAATGTGGCAACAAGTATCCCTCAACATAACGGTAATCAAGGATCTCAATAATACAAACATCATCTCAGTAAAACAAAAGAAAAACATGACATAACTGCATCATATACCTCCACTTTTGAAGATGGTTGAAAAATGAAAATCTCAGCTACTGAAATTGATTGCACCATTGAATTCCTGGTGATGACTGGTGTAAAATCGACTATAAACTTTTCCAATAATGACACCATCAAATTTTGGACCCTCGGGAATCTTGAAGATTCCCCTAAAGATTCCTTCCTGAATATGGTTGGAAAATTTGTTGCTCGGATGAAGATTCTGAGCACGCCACTATGCTCCTTGCAAAATTCTGAGAAAAATGAGTATAAAGTTGGCTTGATTCTAACACTTACAAAAAAAAGCCTCCAAGGTAATCTAAACATTCTTCAAGATTCTCCAAAGATTCTTAGCTCTTGGACACCTACATTTCTGCTGCTCAGATGGAGATTCTAACTACACGATTGGATTCCTCGCAAGAAAACGTGCAAAAAGGACTATCCACTTAACCAATTTTTTCACTGGCATTTCTGGCACCCCAGGGGAATCTTTCTATCATCTTGAGCTTCTCAAGTTCATGGTTCCACATCTTTCCTTGGGCAAGGTTTCGCCCTAGTCATGGTTCCCTTAGCTCACGGTTCTACCTTGGTCATGGTTCCCTTGGCTCACAGTTTCGCGCTTCCAAGTACTTCCTCTCAATTTCGCTGCTCGTTTGTTGGTTCGTCCCCTCAAGCATCTACGAGAAGGGGTTCACTTTATAAAGCCGCCACCCGTAGCGGAGCGGTTCGGCGGATGATTTGTGCTAGCGAGGTTAGGGGTTCCAACCTCGCCAACCCCCCTACCTTTGCATATAGTTTTGATTGCGTGTTAAATATGGGCATGGTTGGTATAGTGTATAATCGATGGTCTATTGCTATATTCCATCGTCACAAATATATATATATATATATATATATATATATATATATATGTTGACTACAGTTTGGTGGGTGGGGTCCGCTTCACGCGGCCCCGACCCGACCCTTTTGGAATTGAACACTATTAGTACATAACCATAGTGCGGGGTCAGCCCCGCCCCTTTTTTTATAGTGCATGGGTGGCAGGGGTGACAACCCAACCCCCTTTTTAATATATATATATAGATATATATATTTTTTGGGTTTATAGACAAATTATTTGTTCTACAATTTTTGCTACTCTCGGGAGCTATATTCCATGCCTCATCCCTGGTTAATTTGTAGCCTCCTTAACCCTGCCACTTGGTCAAGTTTGACCCAAACTTTGTTCGTGCATAACTTGACCATACAAACTCGGATTCGAGTGTCGTTCACACCGTTTGAAACAGGGCGACGAGTACTACGATCTAGGTCTGGTTTCGTTTCCATATGACCACTTGTATTTTTGAGCTATTTCTGAATTCTGAGCGTGTATGGAGCGACCTGGATCATATGTGGTGACTCATAATTTTGTAGGATTTGTAGGCCACAACAGGGACAACTGTCTACACCATTAATTGTTTAGGGTTATCATTGCCTCAACACTATGATTTGAGAGAGCGCTGAGAGTTATCATATAGGGTTGAGAGTGTGGCATACAGGGCCGATCCACAGGTGCACTAAGCAACAAAGTGATGTGTAGTTGAAGTTGAGTCAATCGTAGGAGAGCCTTTCCTTAAAGTCAAAGAGTCATCATTAACTGATGTTTGTAAATGCCACACAGTCAGTTCATTGGTTGACCACTTTATCATTTTCTCATTGGTTGTTGGGTACCATGACGTTTATGCCTAGTTTTGTTTACATGTGCTTAAGGAGTGTGGGTTGACTAGAACAGTAACACCGTCCAGGCTCATCTTCGATTGAGGGAATTGGTTTCTTTGATTTATCTACAGGGGAAAGTTGAATCTTTCGTTGTGAAGGTTGGAAGGGCACTGTTCTGATTCACACCAGTTTGTTTCATGTTAGAGAGATCACAAATCATATCCATGTCATTTCACTAGAGGATAACAATGTAAACTTTGAAATGAGAACTTTGGCAAAAAAACCCAAAAAAAATATGAAAACAACCTAAAAACAAAAAATGTTGATGCTGGAATATTGTTTGTTTTGTTCGTAAATTTTCAATTTAAAAAAAAAATGACAGTAAAATCCAATAAAATCCAATTTTTTTTGTGCAAAAAAACACTTTGAAAACAAAAGATGTTGATATTGTGCTAATTTCTTTTTTTCACAGTAAATTTTCAACATTTTTTAGCAATGGCGTTAAGGATAAAATATCACGACTCTAAAAAACCTTAAAATTCCAATGATTTTTAGGGATGGCAATAAAGATAAAATACCATGTTGCTTAAAAGCCTTAAAATTCAACATTTTTTAGCCATGGTGTTAAAAATAAAATACTTATAACTATTTTCAACCATAACATGACTATTTTCAACCATATCATGACTAAAAAAAACCTTAAAATTTTGACAAATTTTCAACCATGACATTATGGAAAAATTTTATGACTAAAAAAACTTTAAAAATGAACACATGAATGAAAGGGTTATTATACCAAGAGTAATTTCTTTTTTAAATGCTAAAAATATGACGACTTTAAAATCTTAGCCTAAGACAACTTGACACATTGCAACAAAAATTTAAAAGTCAACCATCTAATTGACATGCACTGTAGGCAAAATCAACCCATAATGAAAACTTAAAGATAAACCATGAAATTGACACATTGTAATGGTGAACTCGATCCTCTATGATGAAAATTTTAAAATCAACAATCAAATTGACACATAATGAGAATAGATTGCTAGTCGAGGATTGACAAATAATAAGAAGTAAATAAAAATATATATTAGAACATAATTTTTTTTTTTAAACATTAATTTCTAAGTTTTATAATGGATATTAATATTATCCATTATAATAATATTATAAGTATTATTATAGTATAATGGATAATATAATACTTATTAGTTTAATATTATATTATCCATTAGATTATATGGATAATATAATGCTTGTACTTGTTTTATGTTTTATTTTTTTTGGGCTTATTGTTAACAATTAAATAAAAATATATATTAAAGCATAAAAAAATTTAAAAAACATGACCCAAAAAAAATAAAAAATAGAGAAAAATAAAAATACAAAAACACAAAAAATTAAAAAAATAATAACAAGCAAATAAAAATATATATTAGAACATAATTTTTTTTTTAAAAATGGCAAAAAAGGAAACAAAGTCTTACTGTGTCTATCTTTAAAAATTGGGACAAAAGCGTTCCATCTAACTACATGACCATTATGATTAGCCACATCCTATCCAAGCTTTATGGGCTCATTTTGGAAAAGAAGCTTAGCCTCTGGCTTGAAAGTAAGGGCAAAAGAGCTAAAGGACAAGCTGGTTTTAGGAGACATCACTCTTTTATTCACCATATTTTCACCCTTATAATCATTACGAATGAATGTCGCAATAGTAAAGTTGAACTATTCTATTGTTTTCTGGGCTTTACAAAAGCTTTCAACATTATTCCCCGAGATAAACTTTGTGAGAGACTTAAAGAGATCATGTTCGCTCCTGAGTTGAGGATCGTTGTGATCCATCTCTACGAGACCGTCACTGCCAAGCTTAAGACCAACGAGGGGTGGTCTAAAGACATTAAATGCAATATCAGAGTTAAGAAAGGGTGTCCCCTATCCCCTAGCCTTTTTGGCATATACATCGATAAGCTAGAAGAGTGTCTGGAAACTACGGGATGCGAGGGAACTGAGCTTGCTGGTGTTCTCATTACTCTTATCCTTTATGTTGATGATATCGTTCTTCTTGCAAAAAGCCACGATGACCTTGACAAGCAGCTTCAGACTCTTCATGTCTATTTTTCGAAGATTGGTATAACAATTAATACCAACAAGACTAAAGTCATGATCATTAAATCCAAAAAGATCACCCATGGTAGTTTCGTGTATAATAAGTAGTGCTTAGAGTAGGTTTCTTCTTATAAATATTTGGGCATTGACTTCCCTCATCAACTCAACTGGAATTATAGCATTGAGAAAATGATTATTGGAGGTTGGAAAGCTTATTATGAGCTTGAAAACAATTTTAAGTCAATCGATCTTTACATTTGGAGTAAAAAGAGGTTCTTCTTCAAGACTCTCGTCACCCATGTTGTCTTATATGAATATGAAGTTTGGGGTTGCAGTATTTCCAGAGAGTCATGGAGGAAGATTTAGATGATTCAAAAGTAATTCATAACCTACAACCTAAATATCAAGAAAAATACTCCCTCTCTTATCCTCTTGATCGAAGCTATTTTGCCCCCCATTGAAAGTACGTCTCTGTTTAGATATCTGATGTATAAGAAGAAGTTTTACAACATGGAATCCAAAAGGCTCCCAAAAATTGCTTCTAACTATAGTCAAAACCCCCACATTCACCTCAAGCGTGATTGGCATAATGATGCCTAGTCTTGGCTAAACCATTGGGGAATCAAGGAGGAGCTCAGTATGGGGAGGATAGATAGTGTCAAAAAAACTATTACCTCCAAGTTTAAGGACAAACAGTGGGAGGATCAGGAGTTGGCGGGTAAAAGGAAGCTAAGATAATATAACGAGGTGATAAAGCCCACCCTTGATAATAAGAGTTATCTCTCAGTGTTGATCAGGACTATGAAAAAAACGAACATCGCTAGGATAAGAACTAATTCTCATGAGCTTCGGAGTGAGATCGAGTGATGGTCTATTCCCAAGGCTCCCTAGAACGATAGAATCTGTCAGATTTGTGATACTAAGCAGATGGCAGATGAAAAACACTTCCTTTTAGACTTCTCAGCTCTTACTCACATCCTCTCTCAATTCCCTATAATTTGCCACAATTCCAATCTTCTTCGTATTTTAAGCCAACCCACCTATAGTGATCTTGGAATGCTTATTTCCCTTCTCTTTGATCATAGAAACAAGATTTTGAAGAATCAAAATTAGATTTTTTTCCTTTCTTGAGGTTTGATTGGCCGCATTAGTCTTAGTGGACGTTAATCATCATCATCATCATCATCATCATATATATATATGACAAAATAAATCAAACATAAAAAATTGTAAAAAAAAACATAATTAATTTGTGAAAAAAATAAAAAATAAAAATTTGCAAAAAAATATTTCCAAACCAACGTAATTAAAAAAGAAATTAAAATATTAACAAAAAAATAGATAATTAAAAAAAAATAGAAAACAAACAAACACCATAAAAAACATTAAAATTAAATTAAAAACAAAAATAACAAAAAATAAATAAACATTAAAATAAAATAAACCAAAAACCTAAAAAAACATTTAAAAAAAACCGAAATGACTTTTCTTGTTCACCCTGGGGCTTCTTGGGCTCCCCCTCTTCTAACCCCTATTCCTCTTTGTCCCTTCCTATGGTTTCGCCCCCCCGTTCCATTATCCATGGCTCATTCCCCTCTATTTCTTTTGGTTTTGGTTCTAATAATTTTTGTTTGAATGTTTTAAATAAAAATAATATTACAAATAGTAATAATAATAATGATAATAACTCCTTTAATAATATTAAACTGTATAATCCATTAAACTGTATAATTAATGTTTAATCCTTTATTTCTGTTGTGTCTGGGTCTTCGACACTGATACTCTTTGATTTGATTTAATCTTACTGTGTCTTGTTGATGTGCAGATGTGTACAAGGTCCATATGGCATCAATGCCCATGAGTCATCGATGAAATGTGAATTTGAACCCTGTGTATGGATTTCTTTAATGATGGACGAAAGTCTGGAGGATCGTCATCCTCGGCTTTCATTTTCTTTTTAAAGCACTTGAAATCCGTTTAAATCCTGCACAATACAAAAATAATTAAGAAACCCTGCACATTTGGTAAAAACTGCCTAGGAGGTTTTGGGTGGGAGCATGGCCGTTGGATGGCAGCATCCAACGGTGGAGATCTGCGCACAGTGGTCAAAAGGAGAGCGGTGGGAAGAAATAAATCAGATTCGTCGATCTGCAGAGATCGACGGTCAGGATTAATCGGGAGAAAACATAATGCAAACAGTCACATTATGGAAATTCGGAAGAAAAACAAAGAAAATAGGCGAAATTTCCTTTGGCAGAGGTGAAATGCACAATAATTGAAAATGGGGTTTCAGGATGATCGTCGGCTGTCGGATGAGACCAGGCCACGAGATCAACGACGAAGATTGCGCGTTAAAACCCTTTAGAAGAAATGGAGGGGGATAGTGTAATGAGAAATTAGATCAGAGCCGTTGATCTGTAGAGATCAATGGTGGGAGGCGCGCGTGATGAAATACAATGAAAAAGAGGGAAAGTGGTTTTGGTGGAGAAAACCACGAGTTTCGCGCAGCGAAAAGGCAGGGAGGCGGTTTTGCCTTTTGGAATGCGATATGCGTCCCCGCCCAACACGTGTCTTTCCAAAACAACTTATATCGCGTAATCTCTGGAGATTAACTTTTGCGCTTAATGTTACGCTATATGGGATACCGACCGTTAGATCTGGGGCCTCAGATCCAACGGTGAGGGAGCGAGCGCGACATTGGATAGATGCGCGATCATAAGCGGGAAGGGTGGTTTTGTTCTGAGTCGTTGATCAAAGATTGGACGGCTAAGATTAGATCTGGAGGGAGGAAGGACCCACAGGGGTCGGGCCTATCGGGTTAAATACGAGCCGTTGGATGGAACAAATCGACGGCTGAGATGTGATCTGGAGTATGAACGAAAATAATACAAGGGCGGAGAAGGGTTAATAAGGACCGTTGATCTGCAGAGATCAATGGCTGTGATTGGCTGAGAAACATTATGAGCGGGGCTGCATGTTTTTAAACCAAAGTCGGAAAATGTGATCTGGACCGTCCGATCTGGACACGTGGATGGTCCAGATGTAATCGGAGCTATCGGCATCGACGGGGTAAAGAACATGGAGGCGCCAAAGCGATTGATTGTGAGCCGTCGATCTGCAGATCAGATCGACGACGGAGAATGGATCAGGGAATGCCAATCGAAGGAGGAAATAAAATGCGCCCGATGAAAAAATGTCGATGCGATTTGGCGTAGTCCATTGATTTGGTCTGGGATCAACAGTGGATATTGTTTCAAATCACGCACTGGCAGAAACCCTTTAATACATATGAAAACCCAAAAATTAATGAAATACAAAGGTTTTGGCTGTCGGGCAGGTTATATATATGATGTTGGCGCCCGTCTGCAGGGCCTTTGGATGTATGGAGAGCAAAGGCCCGGGGCTTTATGTATAAGGGCCAATCGCATCGGAACTTCGGTGTGGGTCTTTCAATCTAACCATTTTGATTTCTCCGATGCGATTAACACTTCCGGACTTAAACTCTTGGTCCTGGGCGTAAGTTTATATGGAGTAAAGCGGGGGCGGGAGTTTTATACAAATGGGGCTTAATCGCATCGGAACTTTGATGCGGGGATTTTCAATCTACCCATTTATCATTTAAAAAACATTGTTCCGGTGGGTTAGACCAAAACTTAGGAATAGTGGGTTTTTGAATTAACAAACGGAAATATGCATCGGAGATGGTTTATTACAGTGTTTAAGCGTCGGATGTAGGCTCTGAAGGTTATATGAAGTGGAAAAGAGGCTCAGGGCTTATAACCAGAGGCTAATCGCAATCATAGGTCTCACTATAAGAAAATATACTTGTGCGCTTCAATTTTTCTAATGCGATAAGCACCAAAAGGGTCTAGCGCTCGGTTCCAGCACTAGGGCATATGTGGGGAAGTGGTTTGGGATTTAGCCCAAGGGGGCTTAAGCCTGCAGCTTAACAAACTTATTTTTTATGAAATTTTTCACAGTTTTTGATGGATTTGGGGGTTTCGATAAAGTCTAAAAACGATTTTTAGACTTTATAAAAGGGATTTTCATGAAGGGAAGAAGGGAAAATATGAAAAATAGAGGAATTTCACGGGCGGAAAAGGGGATAAAATGAAGGTTAGTTTTTGAGTGTAGGAGGGGAAAAAATGGGATTTTGCAACAGTCCTTTCCATATGAAAATGGCAGATTTTTAAAAGTAAAAGGGAAACAACAATAACGATTAACCAAAGGATAGAATATCTTCAGAAGACTTCAAGCACCAACAATTTTGGCAATAAAATTGTTTCTTGAAGGCTGTCCTAAATGATTTAGCCACCACTTGATATGAAATTTTTTTATAGGTGGCTAACAGTGGCTCCACTTGGGGATGGTGCCTTCTTGAAGGCATCAAGAATTTCAGACTTGCATTCTTTGGGGGCTGATCAGTGCCTTATCCATTGGGCTGCCTTTCTTCATTTGAATGGTCTTCTTTTGCTCTGAAAAATATTAGCAGCCATGAAAAATAATGGATTTTCATCAACACAAGCTTTCTACCTACCCAATCCTACTAATCTAACATTTTTTCTTCTTTAGAGTGCACTTGGATTGGAAAACTCTCTTACAAAATTTTATTCTTTTGAAAGCATAAAATCTAATCTATTTCTACCTCTTATTTCTCCATGAACTCAGATTAAACAGTTGAGTTCATATATTTCTCTACCTAATCTACTAATCTGTTAGGATTAAACAGTCTAACAGATTTTTATTCACTAACTTCTAAAACAGAAATTTAGAAGCATACAAGTCAGGATTGGACAGTCTAACTTGTTGCTGATCTATGGCATAAAATAACAAGCTACACATAGACATTTTTTGCAGAAAATTAAATCAAAATGGAAGGCTTAAGATCAGAAAGTTCAAGCACTTCCTTCAGATTTTTTCAGCTTTGTTTCTATTTCTGTTTGAGCTGTTCTTTTCTTGTTCTTTGGTTCAGATTTTGAGCTGATTAGAACCAGTTTTTACCTCTGTTTTTGACTCGGAATTTGAAACAGATTGGAGTCATTCTTATTTTTGAGAACTAAGGTTCGGATTTTGAACATGTTTGAACCTTTAATTTCTAACCTAATCTACCTACTGATAAGCCAAGATTAAGTTGTCTGGCAAATAGAATTCACTAACCTATCAACAATCAATTTAAAACTAATTAGCCATGATTAGGCTATATGGCTAACTAGAAGTATGTTTCAGTAGTGGCATCTGAGCTTGCACACTTTCAGATTTTTCTTCTCTTTTTTGGTATGGGATTGTACCTTTATTGCTTTTACAATCTGCCCTCTTTTCTCTTTTTTTACTGTTTTTGTATTTTTATTTTTATAACTTTGAATGCAACGTTCAGACTATTTACAATGAAAAATAAAATGATTTGAAACTCATGATTCCTAGCAGAAGTAATGTTTTAGCATCCTTCCATTGATAGGACCTCCATATAGATCTTCTCCATTCAATTCTTTCAAGAAAAATGCATTGTGACCCCTCTCAGCATGAACAATATAGGGACCTTTCCACAAGTTCTCAAACTTTCCATGTTTTCCCTTCTCTTCTCTCCTTGAATCCCATTTCAGAACAACATTTCCAACTTGGAAATTGTTTGCCTTAGTCCTCTTATCAAATAGTTTCTTTACACTTTCTTGGACTAACTACGTCCTTTCATAGACTTCTTCTTTGGTCTACTGTAAATGGATGGTTTGGTTGATTCTCCTCTGCATAACATTCCCTTCGACCTGCACTTCTTGAAGGAGCTTCATGACTGGAACTCCTAATGAAGTGGGAAAAACTGCATCTATACCATAGACCAGCTGATAGGGGGACATATTTATTGACTTATTTGTAGTTAACCTATCAGCCCACAAGGCATGAACCAGCTTACTATGCCATGATTTCTGATTCTGTTCCAACAATTTTTTGATGATATTGATGAGGTTCTTGTTGGAAGATTCATCTAATACATTTCCTTGGGGATAGTAGGTAATGGAATGGCCCAAGGTAATGTGGTATTTGTAATAGAAGTCAACCATCTTCTTAGATTTAAAAGCAGCAGCATTATCTGTTATGATTTTTCTTGGACAACCAAATCTGGATAGGATATTTGTTTCAAGGAAATTGATAATGACAGAGTCATTAGCATTTCTGGAGGGTATAGCTTTTATCCACTTGGTAAAGAAGTCAGTGGCCATGAGGATCCACTTATGTTGAGTGGAGGAAGATGGGTGAATTTCCCCAATGAAGTCTAAACCCCATTGTTGAAAAGGTGCCTCAACTCTGATAGGATGTAATAGTAAGGGAAGGAGTTTTCTTTTGCCATAAAAAATTTGACACTTATGGCAAGAAATGACTAACTTCTGAGTATCTGGGAAAAGGGTAGGCCAATAGTGACCAGATCTAACAATTTTGTTTGCTGTGGCCTTCCAGTAGAGGTGTCCTCCACATTCTCCGTCATGCAATTCATGCATGATTTTCTCTGCATCATCTTCAAGTAAACATTTAAGCAAAATTCCAACAATATTTTTCCAATATAATACCCCATCTAAGATGCAATAACTCAAAGCTTTTTGTTTCAAAAATATAGCTTTAGTTTTAGACAAAGAAGGAAGGGCATTCAAATATAAAAGCACATAAATAATGTCAGCATACCAAGGAGAATTCAGAAATGTCTCTTCAATGAAAGGAGCAGTGGATTCTTCTATTTATTCCAACACATCTACCATATTCATGTCTAGTGCTTGGAAGTTAGACTCAACCATAGGTTTTGCTAATCCTTGCCCTTTAACCAACTTGGTGGGTCTGATTTCTAAGTCATACTCAAGAATAGTTGCAATCCATTTTCCCCTTTTACCATTAGGTTCTTGACTTAGAATTTCCTTGACAACAGTATGTGGAACAAAAGCAATTATGTGAGAGTGTAAAATATAGACTCTAAAGTCTTTTAAATCTTTCACTAATGCTAAGGCTTGCTTCTCCATGATGTTATATTTGAGAGGAGAATTTCTTAAGGCCCTACTAAAGAAGGATATTGGTTGTTCTTGCCCCAAGTCATTCTTTTGAAGTAATACTGCAGCTATTGTATGCTTAGATGCAAAAGAAAAGATATAAAAGTCTTTGGTAAAATCTGGACTAATTAGGACTGGTGTTTGAGTAAGAGCTTGTTTGACCAGTTTGAATGATTGTTTTGCTGGTAAAGTCCATTTTACACCTACAACTTTCTTGAGCATGTTTGTAATGTTTTTTAATAGCTCAGCAAGGTTGGGGATAAATATCCTCAAGAAACTTATCTTTCCAATGAAAGATTGCAACTCTTTGAGGCTTCTTGGATGGCTGATTTGTAATATGCCATCTATCCTTGTGGGGTCTATTTTGATTCCCTCTTCTAAAATTATATGGCCAAGAAGTTTACCTTCTTGGAGACCAAAGAGTTTCTTCTTGGGATTCAATGACAAGCCAAATTTCCTGCACTTCTCAAAAACTTTTCTCAAGTGAATCAAATGTTCTTCATGAGTTTTTGAGAAAATGATTATGTCATCAAGGTAAATAATTATGAAATAGCTAATATCTTCAGAAAAGGCTATGTCCATGGCCCTTTGGAAGGTGTCCCCTACATTCATCAATCCGAAAGGCATTTTGACATACATAAAGGTGCCCCAAGGTGTGGTAAAAGCGGTTTTGATTTGATCACTTGGGAGCACTAACACCTGGTTGTAACCCGAGAACCCATCTAAGAGGGATATCCTTTTTAACCCAACTACCCTTTGAAGTATATGGTCCATTTTGGGTAAGGGGTAGTTGTCTTTTAAAGAGGCTCTATTTAAATTTCTGAAGTCAATACAGAGCCTGATTTCCCTGTTTTATTTCTAACAAAAACTAAGTTTGATACCCATTCTGAATATCTAATGGGTACTATGATCCCAGCATCATGCATTTTTTCAATTTCAGCTTTGACTAAAGGTAGTAAAACAGGGTTTATTCTCCTTAGCTTTTGTTTGAAAGGCTTCTGATTTTCTTTAAGAGGGATTTTGTGCTGAATGATGCTGGTATCATACGATTTCAGGTCTTTGTATCCCCAAGCAAAAACATCTTTAAACTTTGTGAACAGTCCTATGTATTGCAATTTTATGTGATCTGGGAGAATGCTGGATAGTTTAATCATTTTGGGTTCTGCTAGACTGCCTATGTTATTCTCTTCTACATTTTTTTCCATAGGCTCCATTCTCGGTTCTTTGGCTACATCGTTAAAATCAAAAAGGTGTTCTAAAGGTGTGAGACCTCTTGGAATTTTATCATTCTTGCATTGTAAAACTTCCAAGTCTTCTTGGTCTACGTTGTCAATTATCTCTGCTTCAAAAGGATTCTCATAATGATTTATATTAGCAGAATATGTCATTTCAACTTATGGGATTTGTTCAATATACAAACAATTTTCTTTATGGCTGGTTTCCAATATTGGTATGTCGAAATCGTTTTTTGATTTTAAGAAATCATCTATGTGTTTGTCAGAATCAAACACTTGCCAGTGATCTTCGTTATCATGCACGGCAGGTCTGCGTTTTACCTTAACGCTAAGCTGTTCATTTATCTCAGGTATATGGCAATTGCTGGCATTGAAAGCGAGTTCATTTGCTAGATGATTTAGTGCTCTAGGAATGAAAATAAGTTTGTACTTTTCAAAGGTTTTCAATAAATCAAGGGCTACATTCCGATATTCCCTAAGCCTTGGATTTCTAGCTGAGTATTCTCCTTTGATTTGTCTTATGATAAGTTCAGAATCTCCTAAGATTGATATCTTTTGGGCTTCTAATTGTTTAAGCAATTGTAGGCCTAGGAGAAGTGCTTCATACTCAGCAATATTGTTAGTGCATGGGAAATCTAATTTAGATGAAAAACTCTGATTCGTATTTTGAATCCAAACACCTGCCCCTGCACTTGTTTTATTGCAGAACCCATCAAAGTTTATTGTCCAAAGTATATTTGCCTCATTTTCATTTTCTTGTTGTTGTTGATTGCTAATGTTTTGTATCTGTTTTGAGGGAAGTTATAATTGTTCTGGTGAATTGGTTGGGTCTATGTTTTCCTTTTCTTGTTGAGTAAGTTCATCTTCGTTGCACAAGATAAAGGAATCTAAACTTGATTGAATAGAATAGATTGGAGAATTGTTTGGTTTGTCTATGTTGCTCACCATGTACTTCATGTGAGATTCCCTGTATAGTCTTATGTTTTGGTTAAAAACAGGGATGGTGGCATAAGACATGTCCATTTGAAGGCTTCCCTGAAGTTTGGCTCCCCATGATCTTGATAAGAGCATGCCATACTTAGGGGGAATGTCAGCTACAACTATGTCCATTACTAGACTCTTAGCAGGGATTTGAGCTAAGTTAACACATAAATCTTTGATTAAACCCAAACATTTGACTCTGCTTGAGTCAAAGGAATAAAAATCTTTGTATGGTTTAGTAATTTATAAGCCTAAGCTTTCCATTACTACCTGGGGCATTCGATTGTGTGAAGCTCTAGAATCTATCATGGCATTGTGTAAGATTTTCTCATGTATGTTCAAACTAACATAGAAGGGAGGGACAACCCCTTCTTGGTATTTTCCTTCAACTTCTGGACCAAACAACAACTCGGGTTTATCATCTGTCAAGTTTAAGGTGTCAGTATCACTTCCTAGGTTCAGAGCTTTTAAAACTTGGTTTTTGTACACTTCTTGGGTCACTAGTTCAGCTAGGGGGATGGTAATTTTTATCTTGGCAATCTCTCCCTCAAGGCTGAAAGGAACAATTGATTTGTTTATATTTACATCTATTTTTTCAATTGAATTCTTTTCAGTAGCTTTGATTTTCTAAACTTTGTTTGCACTGGTAATTGGGATGGTTTTGTTAGGACTGCTAGCTGAGGTGCTAGGAGTACTCTGTTCAACATTTGGCTGGCTATTTTTCTCTTTGTTTAAATCTGGTTTTTTAGCCAAAGTGATGGGTTTGTCTGCTATCTTCTTAGGCTGAATTTCTATGTTTTTCTTGACAGCAGTGCTAGTGTTCTTATCTTTTGAATTGTCTACATTCCCTTTGCTTCTAAGATCGTATTGTTTGTGTACCTCCATGATTGCATTTTCAAACCCCAATCTATAATCATCAGAATCTTCATGAGTGTTTGTATTTTGATCAGAGAAAAAACCTTGTTCTTCCTCAGTGAGGAAAATATCATCCCCACTGTCTGATCCAATCAAGTTTACATGAGCTTCTCCCAACCTTTCCATCTCCCTATCTTCCTTATATTGATCCACATAGTTCTATTGGAAGGGAGGTCTAATCTGTTGGTCACTTTCTTTTTGCTTATCTTGATTGTTTTCTCTTCTATAATTCTGATTTCTATTTCTGTTTTGGTTATTTTGAGGTTCTCTTGGTGGCACTCTATCATTCAAATTGATCTGTTCAAGCATCCTCTCCATCACCTTCACTAGGTTGTCTATTTTAGTGTCAAAAGTTGAGGTTGAGGGTGTAATGTCATCTTTATAAGTTACCCTCTTCTCTAGTCTCAACCTATTTCTTTTCTCAATTATGTTCGCTTCTACGCTCACAGCTCCTTTCTGCATGTCTTCTAAGGTCAAGTAATCTCTCTCCCTTAACTGATAAGCCATTTCAGCATCAAAGCCTTCGGGATACCTTACTAAGGCCATGCATTGGGGAGGTTTCATGTGAGGTGGAAGAGCATTGTAAACGCTATTGAACCTAGTGGAGTAGTCATGAACACTCTCTCCTTGATTTCTCTTGAGGCTGCTATACTCTACTAGTATTTGGAGAGGGTTCTTTTTGAGTTCCCATTTGTTGATGAATGTTTGATGCAAGGCAGGGAGATCATTTATGCTGTTAGGAGGTAGGTTCTTAAACCATTTCTTTACATCTCCTCCTAAAATTTGGGAGAAGATCCTCATCTTCACAATTTCTTCTTCTATCTCCATGTAATCGAATGCATCTTCCATCCTATCAACATGATGCTGAGCTGTTGTAGAATCTTTTCCAGTGAAATGAGGAATTTTGGATTGGTAATCATTTGGTAAGGCAAGTAGAGTTTGTGGTAACACTAATGGGGCATACCATGTTGCCATGGCTGGAAATAAGGGTGGATTTACAAGAGGTGGATTTATAGGAGTGAAAGTGGGCTGAACAGGAGTGTTTTGCACAATGGTAGTACGGATTGGAGTGGAAGAAACACTTGGGCCAGCAAACTGATTTTGAGCAGACTTGTTATGGAAAAGGCTAAAGTGATGAAGAAGCTGGGAATTAGGAGGAGTGGAAGGTGAGGCTTCTCTACTGAAGCTTTGTTGCAAATCTGCAATGTCAAGATCAGCTTGGTTTAAATCACCTTGAGATCTAGTTCTAAAGATGTTCTTTATATGATGTAAATCAAAGTGTAAATCCTCTAAGACAACAAGGTTTTCAAGGACAGATTTTGTTCTTAAGAGGCTCCTATTAGCAGCTGATTTTCCAGAGTTAGAAGTCTGCCACAGAATTCTCTCTGGATCGTCAACGATTAAAGGAGGATTTGGGTCTGGATGGGATGTAGTGTTGATCCAATGTGAAGCCAGACTGTTTTTCAAAAATGAGAGAGGTTTAAAGTTTTAGGGATCGTTTTTGGGAGTTTTACCTCTCATGATGTCTTATCTAATATGGGACTAGGTTTCTCAACTTCTTCAAGGCTGGTTAACACAGTCGTAAAGCGATCTAGGGACCTAGGTGAGTAATAGGCCTACTGGGGCTAGTGGAGTCGCCAGGTGGAAACTATTTAGCTTTTATGAAGGTAAAATATTGGATGGTTCCAAAACCATGTTTATTGTGAAGCCAAACTGAGATATTTTTGGGTTTTTTCTGAGTTATTTCGGTCTTATAGGTTAAGAGAGTGTCCTAAGTCTGATTTTGCACTTAGCTAAGGTGTTCAAACAAATAGAGTTTACTCTTATGGCTTGGTAACTGGTTGCTTCAAGGTTTGATAAGGTCCTACGAGAATCCTAAGGGTCACTTAGTTTGTCACTGATTTAATTAAGTCCTATCATGATTACCATTTTTGTTAGGTAGTGCTTGAAGAAGGATACTTATGTTATACTGGATAGGGAGTGTTTTGTTTTAAGGATTTTACTCAGTGTCCCACCGTGATCGCCATTATGTTGGTGTCCCGTGTTTTGATAGTTTGGCAAATCAAAAGACAAGGCAACATCAGAACCAATCTTTAGAGTTACAGGATCTAGTCCTCCTGCTCTCAGAGAGGGATCTCTCAAATTATTTGTTTTTTCAAAGGTTTATCTTGTGTGCTTTGAGTATTGGTTTTAGACTAGTTATTAAGTGCAAGTGTTTGTTTATTTGTTTGGTTGAGTTGACACTGCAGAACATAAAAGGTCTAGGAAAGATAGATAGAAAGGGGAAATGTCAGCTTCATTGGGCAATGGAGTCAAAAAGAGGTCATGACAAACTTATCAATGGATATGGGATATCAAAGGGCAAATCTAACTTGGCCGCAAGATCCTTTGGTTTTGGAATGAGATGGACATCAATGATTTGGAAAGAGAAGTTTAATTCTCAAAAAAGGGAATTCGAAAGCACAACTTGAACAATAAAGAGCTATTTGATAGACAGGGCTAACCATGAATTCTAAAAATCATACTTCAAGAAAATAATGACTTCAAAACAACTTTTAAAATGAAATCTAAGATTCGGGGAACACTCTATTTCCTCAATGTTTTTATTTCAAATGACTTAGAAAACATAAAAGATTCACTGATAATTACGATCATAGAAGAGGGAAAACCTAAATACATCTATGATCATAACTATAAAGACCTTTGAGCCAACTGTTCAAGCAAGGACAAGGGGCAAGATCAGAATAGACCTCCTTGGCTCACTGTAAACAAAGAAACTTCAAAGGGAGACTTCAATAACAGTCTTTAAGTGGCAGCGGACAAGCAGGGAGAACCGTAAATCATGTTGAAACCAAGTTTTCAAACTATTAAGGAAATAAACAAGCATGAGGACTAAAGAGAGAGATTAAAGACTCTAAAATACCTCAGCAGAAGAAAACATAAAACAGTGAAGGATAAACAGGTCTAAGGTGCTTCCAAGAGTCATTTCTTGGCCTAAAAATTTCATCCTACTATAGTAAGAATTTATGGAACAAAATGAGAACAGGGGAAAACATTAAACAGTTCAAAATACTTCACCAACAGCCAAGCTCATGGATCCAATGATAGAGCCTTCTCAAGAACAAGCATGCAACAACATCATCAGGGCTTCCAAGACTTCAATTTCTTCTTCAACTTCAACGGACTATGTATTATTTCAAAGAGTTTCAGTATTACAACTAGTAATCAAACAACCAACATTTACAATGGATTCCTCAACAAGTTTTTATAGAGGAATGAGGAGGTCGAAAGAGAGAAAATATATTCTGATTTCAATTAATACAGTTAATGCTTCTCGGCCTTTGAGGGGCTCAAGGGAGAAGTTTACAAATATTTCCTGTATTAATTGGTTTACATTAACTCTTTCGGCTTGCTGGAAGCTTATGTTGACTTTAAAGCTCTGTGTCATCTTTTGCAATAACTCTGCTGATAGTTTATATTAGCTACTTTGTTTTGAAATAACTATTCAGCTGTAAGGGGAAGATATGCTATGTTATGGTCATTATTCAGCCTTTGTTTGAATGCGGTGAAGTCACAGGTGGCAATCTGGTAGCTGAGAGGAATTAATTTGCCTCTAATGTGGCAGTGGAGGCATCCTCTGTTCGATAAATATCCTTGATTTGACTTTAACTATGTTTAATTCAATGGATAGGCCTTTGATAATCGACTTTTAGCCATAATCCATCAAACTGTAAAATTAATGTTTAATCCTTCATTTCTGCTATGTCTGGGTCTTCGACATTGATACTCTTTGATTTGATTTAATCTTACTATGTCTTGTTGATGTGAAAGTGTGTACAAGGTCCATATGGCATCAATACCCATGAGTCATCGATGAAACGTGAATTTGAACCCTATATATAGATTTCTTTAATGATGGATGAAATTCTGGAGGATCGTCATCCTCGACTTTCATTTTATTTTTAAAACACTTGAAAGCCCTTTAAATCCTGCACAATACAAAAATAATTAAGAAATCCTGCACATTTGGTAAAAACTGCTTAGGAGGTTTCGGGTGGGAGCATGGCCGTTGGTTCGCAGCATCCAACGGTGGAGATCTGCGCACAGTGGTCAAAAGGAGAGCGGTGGGAAGAAATAAATCAGATCCATCGATCTGCAGAGATCGACGGTCGGGATTAATCGGGAGAAAACATAATGCAAACAGTCACATTATGGAAATTCGGAAGAAAAACAAAGAAAATAGGTGAAATTTCCTTTGGCAGAGGTGAAATGCACAATAATTGAAAATGGAGTTTCGGGATGATCATGGGCCGTCGGATGAGACCAGGCCATGAGATCAACTGCGCAGATTGCGCGCTAAAACCCTTTAGAAGAAGTGGAGGGGGATAGTGTAATGAGAAATTAGATCAGAGTCGTTGATCTGCAGAGATCAACGGTGGGAGGCGCGTGCGATGAAACACAATGAAAAAGAGGGAAAGTGGTTTTGGTGGAGAAAACCACGGGTTTCGCGTAGTGAAAAGGCGGGGAGGCGGTTTTGCCTTTTGGAACGCAATATGTATCCCCGCCCGACACGTGTCTTTCCAAAACAACTTATATCGCGTAATTTCTAGAGATTAACTTTCGCACTTAAAGTTACGTGATATGGGATACCGGCCGTTAGGTCTAGGGCCTTAGATCCAATGGTGAGGGAGCGAGTGCGACATTGGATAGATGCGCGATCAGAAGCTGGAAGGGCGGTTTTGTTTTGAGTCGTTGATCAAAGATTGGACAGCTAAGATTATATCTAGAGGGAGGCATGACCCACAGGGGTTGGGCCTATCGGGTTAAATATGAGCCGCTGGATGGAACAAATCGACGGCTGAGATGTGATTTGGAGTATGAACGAAAATAATACAAGGGCGAAGAAGGGTTAATAAGGACCGTTGATCTGCAAAGATCAACGACTGTGATTGGCCAAGAAACATTATGAGTGGGGCTGCATGTTTTTAAACCAAAGTCGGAAAATGTGATCTAGACCGTCCGATCTGGACACATGGACGGTCCAGATGTAATCGGAGCTACCGGCATCGACGGGGCAAAGAACATGGAGGCGCTGAAGCGATTGATTGTGAGTCGTCGATCTGCAGTTCAAATCGACGACGGAGAATGGATTGGGGAATGCAAATCGGAGGAGGAAATAAAATGCGCCCGATGAAAAAATGCCGATGCGATTTGGCGCAGTCCATTGATTTGGTCTAGGATCAACGATGGATATTGTTTCAAATCACGCACCGGCGGAAACCCTTTAATACATATGAAAACCCAAAAATTAATGAAATACAAAGGTTTTGGCTGTCGGGTGGGTTATATATATATATGAGGCTGGCGCCCGTCTGCGGGGCCTTTGATGTATGGAGAGCAAAGGCCTAGGGCTTTATGTATAAGGGCCAATTGCATCGAAACTTCGGTGCGGGTCTTTCAATCTAACCATTTTGATTTCTCCGATGCGATTAACGCTTCAGGACTTAAACTCTTCGTCCCAGGCGTAAGTTTATATGGAGTAAAGCGGGGGGCGGGAGTTTTATACAAATGGGGCTTAATCGCATCGGAACTTTGATGCAGGGCTTTTCAATCTACCCATTTATCATTTAAAAAACATTGTTCCGGTGGGTTAGACCAAAACTTAGGAATAGTGGGTTTTTGAATTAACATAGGGAAATATGCATCGGAGATGGTTTATTACAGTGTTTAAGCGTCGGATGCAGGCTCTGAAGGTTATATGAAGCAGCAAAGAGGCTGGGGGCTTATAACCAGAGGCTAATCACAATCGGAGGTCTCACTATAAGAAAATAGACTTGTGCGCTTCAATTTTTCCGATGCGATAAGCACCAAAAGGGTCTAGTGCTCGGTTCCAACATTGGGGCATATGTGGGGAAGTGGTTTGGGATTTAGCCCAAGGGGGCTTAAGCCTGCAGCTTAACAAACTTATTTTTTATGAAATTTTCCACAGTTTTTGATGGATTTGGGGGTTTCGGTAAAGTCTAAAAATGAGTTTTAGACTTTGGAAAAGGGATTTTCATGAAGGGAAGAAGGGAAAATATGAAAAATAGAGGAATTTCACGAGGGGAAAAGGGGATAAAATGAAGGTTAGTTTTTGAGTGTAGGAGGGGAAAAAATGAGATTTTGCAACAGTCCTTTCCCTATGAAAATGGCATATTTTTAAAATTAAAAGGGAAACAACAGTGACGATTAACCAAAGGATAGAATATCTTCAGAATACTTCAAGCACCAACAATTTTGGCAATAAAATTGTTTCTTGAAGGCTGTCCTAAATGATTTAGCCACCACTTGATATGACAAAATTTTATAGGTGGCTAACAGGGTAATCATCTTGACAGTTCATTCACACCTATGGTTCATCATACCTTCACTTTGGTTTTGGGTTAATGCTTCCAACCCATTACAGTGTCGCCGATATGTTCAAGAGAAGTCATCTAGTGATTAAAAACTCATCCTTCTGCAATACTCGTAAACCTTCATTTTCATGACCGTCATCCTTGAAAATTTCTATATCAAGTCATACCCTTGTCTCCGAAATCAGTAACTCCAGTTTTGCAATAAGGTGACTTCCTGTCGACGACAAATCAATATCTAGGAAGTTCACTTAGAAACATCAGATTCGAGTACCATGAGGCTTGTTACAGCATCGACAAGATCCTTGCTTCCAGACGTTTGACCGAAATATTTTGTTTGGCGTTCGACTTCAAATCATCTATTCACGCTTACGAAATGTACTGCAATACCTTGAGGGCCATTGACATTAATGATAGTTCTCTTGCGTTTGTTAACAACTCACACCATTGGTTGGTAATCAAACGATGTCTTTCCATGTTCGACTACAAATCATATATTTTCATGGCTAGACTTGTACCCGAATGATCGAGTGAATGAGATAAGAAGACCCCGAACCTAGTTTCAACCATCCGGGTTGCAGTTTCAGGATTGTTGAACACATCATCTATACGGTGACCTTACATACATATTGTCATCCAAACATGGGCCTATATCTGTAGGCATGTATGCATCTGGGCAACATTCCAATGAAGACGAATTTCTGAATTATGTACATGTTATTAGATTGTTTTATGTGCTGAATATGGGAAGGCCTACCCTCAACAATTATGATCAAAAGAGGATATATCATGATGTAATGTATTGTAATATTGACGCAGGTGACCACTCCGCTTCGTTTCCAGACTCATCACAGTGTAAAGCATGTCAATCAAATGTTCTTATTATTTGGATCTCATGCTTTAGGGGACAATTGTTATAGGTCAATTTGGGCACCATTCCCAATGACTTGGTTAACTGGGCATCATCTCCAGGACCAATGATCAAGGGTCCATCATTCCCTATCATTTCAGTTGCTACATGCTCTAAGACAAGAAACAAGACAAATCAAGCAAGACTTTCATCAAGCAAAGGTTTCCATGCTTTGAAGCTTATTATATAGCATATGAGAGCTCACCAACGCAGGATCTAAGGGGCCTAAGTGCGTTGCATATGCAGGTAGCCCCATGCAAGGCTACTTTGCAAAGCACTTCCCGACACTCACAGGTGCTTTGGTCACATTGGGAGTTAAATTCTCATTGTTCCAGAATCTCCACTTGGCCAGTGCCTTCTAGAAGAGTTCACATGTGTCAAGCTTCAGATCCAAGTGTCCATTTGACATCCACATGACTGGAAACATGTCTTGCATATTTTTGGAAAGTTATTGATTGCAAAACTACCTTCAGTTCATCTATAAATTGAGCACAGATCTAAGTGGTTGAAGGAAGAATTTGAGTAGAGAAATGCTAGAGAATTTTCAATTGAGAGCTAGATTTGTGAAGCTACTGCTGGAGAGATTTATACTGTGATGAGGCTTGGGAACGTTGCTGGAAGGTCACTTCAAATTAGTCACTAGGTTGTAACCTCTCCTTCTATCATCAATAAAGAGTACTGCTTATTTTTCCCTATATGCATATGTATTAGCTTTGATTTTCCATATTGCAAGATCTTAGTTGATGTATACGGTTTATGATTTACTGATTTAGCTAACTAGCTTTAATAGATATCTATATTATTGGATCTTCTGTTGTTTTAGTGTTCTTTCTCACATGAAGCATTCAGCTCACAAACCTCTTGAATTTGAAGTTGCAACGGAAGCGAAAGAAGGAGCCATTTGGAAGCGACTGAACAAGTAAGCTTCCAATCCTCTTTGTGTATCTGTTCTGAGTTAGGAGAAAAAGTCGTATAGTCTTTCTCCTATTGTTCTAGACTAGCACCTGTCAAGGGAAGCGTGATTTATCCGTAATTCACAATTCTGGCCCAACAAATTGGCGACCATACTGGGGAGAATTTCTCTTAGTTCTAGGTGTTTTAGCATCTGATTTGATTTGTTTATCCACCAAGTAGTTGTTACACATAAAGATTAAACTTTTTCAGAGCTTAATTTTCAAAGACAGTGAGTTAAATAGTAGCATTTTCCTTTGTATACTGTGCCTGATGCACCCTTAGACTGGACACAGTGCTTTGCAGAGCACTGTCTCCCTTCCTAGTGTGTGTTGCAGAGCACTGTCTCCCCTTGGAGACTGCTTTGACTCCTGAAAGTACTCAAATTCCCTTGAATTTGACTTTGCAACTTGCTTCAGTTTTGTTTGTTGTTGTGTTCTGAAAAGTTTGATGCTCAATTGACCAGTGAATCTATATACTTCTTCCTTCTTTGATTGAAAATTTGTTCAATGTTGTTTTAAAAAAGTTTTTCTTTATCATTAACAAGTTGGTTTCAAAGTATTTTTTATGGTCGCATTAAGAATCATTTGCTTTCGAAATAGGAATTTGTCGTAAAATCTTCATTTCCTTGATAGGAGAAATTGTTGTTGAAATCCTCATTTTTCCTTCAAAAGAGAAATTGTTGTTTGTATTCTTCGTTTCTCGAAAGTAAAATGCATTTGAATTATTGATCTAGTGTACCTAGTTTCTTTTCTACATTCATAACATTAAGGAAACTGAAAAGAAAAACTTGCATTTGCATGTAGGATTGTGTGTGTTTTGCAAAAGGAACATTAGGAAATTTGCATTTAGTTTGTGGTTCATTGATTTGTTTTCTCACAAATTATTTGCTCTCTTCCCTTAGTAGCTAGGTTCATCATTGAAAAATCTGAAAGTGAAAGATTATTTATCATCCTTAGCTTGCATTTTAGGAATTTCATACACATTGTCGCGGTGAACCTTTGAAAGGCAAATTGTTAAACAAGATCAACATAAAATTAATCTCAATTTACTTAACAATGCTTTGGAACCATACAGATAACATTTAGAAGGTTTAGGCTAGAGACGTGTTCTGGCATCATAAAACATAACAGCTGTCATTAATTTTTCTGCGATACATCCCGAGTGTGATACCTCACTCCACGTACGTAAGTATATCGTAGCTCGTCCACGTACTTTTGGGTATATCGGGCGGTGTTACAGTACAATAAGTATAAAGGGGTGCTCTCACTGTGTGGTTTCGCATCAGACACTGCTAATATGGACTTGGGCCTCCACGTACCTTCGGGTATATTTGGGAGGACAACTTTTAGGTGCTATCCATCCATAGTGAACTGAGTCGGCCGCCTTGAAATTGTGATACACCGAACACAACATTTGGGGAGATTACTTGCTCGTACTTCTTGGTTCGCCAGGAGGTATTCTGCAGTTCACAGTTTCTTGGTAAACCCTTTTGCCTAGCATTACCCTCTTTTTGTTTATTTGTTTTTTGGATAAAATAAATCAGTAATCGTGGAAGAAAAAAATCCTATCCCCAATCGTTCGCATATATTAGCTTTAAAACCACCTTTACCACCGGAAGTTACTTCTGGTAGGCGAAGGCAATCACGATTTGCCGAATCAAGTACAATTAGTACCTCTGGTGAAGCATCATCTTCCCATATACCAGAGTTGGCACAAGTTGTTTCTACAAATCCTGGTTTGTCTACTATTGTCGAGATAGAGTCCTCACAACTACTCGTGGTCACGATCCATCCAATCTGCGAGACCATACCTCCCTAACCCAACGTTGTTCAACTGGAATTTGATCTGGATCCCATTGTGCTTTAGGGGGCAATTGTTATTGGTCAAATTGGACATCATCCCCAGGACCAATGAAACAGGGTCTATCATCTCCTTATATTTCTATTGTTATATTCCCTAAGTGGAGAAAATCTTGATCCCGAAGTTGAACAACCGAAATTTGTTTCTGTATTGGTCACTCCACAATCTATTGTAGACATTGAGTCTCCCATATCGCGCAGTCAACCACATGAAATATACTTTGGGCCTGACGATGAAGTTCTTCCACCTGGTTAGATTTCGATTGAAGAAATATCACAAGACGAGACACCTTTAACTCCAACTCATTTTTGGTAGGATATATACCTGTACGAGTCTTTTCCTCAATCACCTTCCTCTGCTTTTGTTGATCCTGTTTCACTTTGAGTTCCCGTAAATTCTATAGGGTATACATTGGTTCATTTGACCATGGCTGAGATAACATCCTAGACTGAGCCATCTATTTTAGCTGCGACAACATCTGTTGTTGCTTCATTTTCGATGTTTTGTCCATTGACTTCACCCATGTCATCATCTGGAATCCTATCTGGTTCCTCTCCTTGGTGGCTGGTGATACCACATATGTTACCCTCAGACTTTCCTAAATTCAATGAAAACCATGGAGAAGACCCTTCAACGCACGTTATAACTTATCATTTGTGGTATTCATCAAACTCCTTAAATGATGACTCCGCTAGACTACGTCTTTTCCAGCACACACTCACTAGTCCAATTGCACAATGAGGATGGTTCTTTTTCTGTGTCAACCTTGTTAAAAAATGAAATAGAGTTATGAGGATAGTTATTTTTTTTTCTTGTGTCAACCTCGTTAAAAAATGAAACAAGTACCTATGAGGATAGTTATTTTTTCTTATGCCAACCTCATTAAAAAATGAAACAAGTGCCTTTGAGGAAAGTCCTTTTACTGTGTCAACCTCGTTAAAAAATGAAACAGGTCATGAGCATAGTTCTTTTCCTGTGACAAGCTCATTAAAAAATGAAACAAATCCTCTCCTAATCAAGACAAGTATTCCATTTGATCTCGTAAATGAACCTTCATTGCATCCAACTATTAGTAATATACTTAGGTGAATTAAATGAAGCTTGGGGGGCATCTTCTCTTGCAGGGGGCATTCAAAACATTCTTACTAATTTCACGCAATCGACCGCTGAAGTTCGGGGGAAAAATCAGGTTCAGAGTTCCAAAATGAAAATGGTAACTTTGGAATGGTAAAAATGAATAGTGAAACTAATTTTTATAGGCATTTAATTGTTTGCAAGTTAAATTTATTGTTATGACTATAGTTTTATTATGTTTTTATCATGAAACAAGTATTTTTAATCCATTTGATGTTGTTTTGAACAGGAGATACAACCGATGAACAGATTAGTCATGCAGATTCATTTAAGAATGACTTGACCACAAAGCATACTTTTTCTCCTTATTTTTCGAGCTTTGTTAAAAACGAAAAAGGATTTGAAGCGCACTTTTATCTCTTTTTCGAGCTTCGATAACATCGAAAAAGGAACCCCTGGAGTCTTCTTTCAGCTCTTTTCAGACTCCGATAATATGAAAAGATTGCCGAGCACTTGTCTTTTCAAGCTTGTTAAAGTAAATGAATTGATATCTACTCAGTATAAGTTTAACCCTTTTCCTAACTGAGATAGAGTATTTACGAAAAAGGAATACCTTGGTTAAACATGACCAAAGAGATTCTCTCAGATATTATTTTACACTTTTTTCGGATCTGAGTGACAAATTTACGAAAAATTACTTATGGAGTTCTCTTTTGTCCTCTTTTTCAGACTCTCTAAATATGAAAAAGGACCGGCTATCACTATCTTTAAGCTCGTTAAAACGTAAAATAGTGACGGGCTTGTCAATCATGGCAAGAATCGAGTTTCATTCATCTCTAGACTCGTTAATTATTCAATAGTGATACATTATTCGCCCAAAGGGTTGAATTATAGATCAAGCAAATGTTATCCTCCTCAATCTTGTTAAAAAATAAAGAGGTACTGGTCGAAAAATGACCGGGGAAAATTTGGGAAAAGTGAGCAAAGTTTCTTTTTGGTAGCAAGTCGCTCTTGAACATGACACTTCTTTCACTCCATGTCCATGACTATTTGGGTTGGGTAATCATCTTGACGGTTCATTCACACCTATGGTTCATCATACCTTCACTTCGGTTTTGGGTCAATGCTTCCAACTCATTATAATGTCGCCGATATGTTCAAGAGAAGTCATCCAGTGATTAAAAACTCATCTTTCTGCAATACTCGTAAACCTTCATTTTCATGACCGTCATCCTTGAAAATTGCTATATCAAGTCATACCCTTGTCTCCAAAATCAGTAACTCCAGTTTTGCAATAATGTGATTTCCTGTCGACGACAAATCAATATCCAAGAAGTTCACTTAGAAACGTCAAATTCCATTACCATGAGGCTTGTTACAGCATCGACAAGATCCTCGCTTCCGGACCTTTGACCGAAAGATTTTGTTTGGCGTTTGACATCAAATCATCTATTCACGCCTTACAAAATGTATTGCAGTACCTTTAGGGCCATTGACATTAATGATAGTTCTCTCGTGATTGTTAACAACTCACATCATTGGCTGGTAATCAAACGATGTATTTCCATGTTCAACTACAAATCATATATTTGCATGGCTAGACTTATACCCGAATGATTGAGTGAACGAGATAAGAAGACCCCAGATCTAGTTTGAACCATCTAGGCTGTGATTTCAGGATTGTTGTGCACATCATCTGTACGATGACCTTACATACATATTTTCATCCAAACATGGGCCTATATCTGTAGGCATGTCTGCATCTAGGCAACATTCCAATGAAGACGACTTTCTGAATTATGTACATGTTATTAGATTGTTTTATGTGCTGAATATGGGAATGCCTACCCTCAGCAATTATGATCAAGAGACGATATATCATTATGTAATGTATTGTAAGATTGATGCAGGTGACCACTCCACTTCGTTTCCAGACTCATCACAGTGTAAAGCATCTCAATCAAATGTTCTTATTATTTGGATCTCATGCTTTAGGGGGTAATTGTTATAGGTCAATTTGGGCTCCACTCCCAATGACCTGGTTAATTGGGCATCATCTCCAGGACCAATGATCAAGGGTCTGTCATTCCCTATCATTTCAGTTGCTACATGCTCTAAGACAAGAAACAAGACAAATCAAGCAAGACTTTCATCAAGCAAAGGTTTCCATGGTTTGAAGCTTATTATATAGCATATGAGAGCTCACCAACACAGGCTCTAAGGGGCCTAAGTGCGTTGCATATGCAGGTAGCCCCATGCATGGCTGCTCTGCAAAGCACTTCCCGACACTCACAGGTGCGATGGTCATATTGGGAGTGAAATTCTCATTGTTCCGGAATCTTCACTTGGCCAGTGCCTTCTAGAAGAGTTCACATGTGTCAAGCTTCGGATCCAAGTGTCCATTTGACATCTACATGACTGGAAACATGTCTTGCATATTTTTGGAAAGTTATTGATTGAAAAACTACATACAGTTGATCTATAAATTGAGCACGGATCTAAGAGCTTGAAGGAAGAATTTGAGTAGAGAAATGCTGGAGAATTTTCAATTGAGAGCTAGATTTGTGAAGATAATGCTGGAGAGATTTATACTGTGATGAGACTTGGGAACGTTGCTAGAAGGTCACTTCAAATCAGTAAATAGGTTGTAACCTCTCCTTCTATCATCAATAAGGAGTACTGCTTATTTTTTCCTATATGTATATGTATTGGCTTTGATTTTCCATATTGCAAGATCTTAGTTGATGTATATGGTTTATGCTTTACTGATTTAGCTAACTAGCTTGAATAGATATCTATATTATTGCATCTTCTGATGTTTTAGTGTTCTTTCTTGCAGGAAGAATTCAGCTCACAAACAGCTTGAATTTGAAGCTGCAACGGAAGTGACAGAAGGAGCCATTTGGAAGCAAATGAACAAGTAAGCTTCCAATCCTCTCTGTTTATTTGTTCTGAGTTAGGAGAAAAAGTCGTATAGTCTTTCACCTGTTGTTCTAGACTAGCACCTGTCTATGGAAGCGTGATTTATTCGTAATTCACAATTCTGGCCCAACACACACACACACACACACACACACACATATATATATATATATTGCAAAAAATATCCATATCTAGAAATTCTGGCCCAATTTTGGAAATTGATTTGGCACCCATATCCATATCCATATCTACACCCCCTGCTCCTACTCATGATGCTTTACCCTCCACCTCCACTGCTACGACTCTGGATGACTCTTGCGGGTTTGATGTTTTCATCAATCACCCAGACAACTTTGCAAAAAATATACTTGGTATTCAGCGTGCAATTTGAATTATTAAGGAGGTGGACTCAGATGACTCATAAATCCCTTATTATTGTATTGGTAAACTCTTGGGGGAAAATGATCGAAAAATAAAGGTTTGAGTGCCTCTTATGAATGGTGTGTAATTAAAAGCAATATTGGGAAAATTATTCTCTATGTGCCCTGCCTTGTGGTTGTGGTTGAGAGTTAAATTAAAATGAAAGTGTTTGTGTAAGAAAAAACAATGTTACATGGCTATGACTGACTGGACCAAGTAGTTGTGGTTATTTCAAAATAGTTGAATTTAATTTCAGTGTAAACCTCAAAAATATTTTGAAGTTTGGTGAACAAGTAGTTGTGGTTATTTCAAAACATTTATTTTGAAGTTTGGTGATCAAGTAGTTGTGGTTATTCAAAACAGTTGAATTTAATGTAAACCTCAAAATTATTTTGAAGTTTGGTGAAAAAATGAGGTATCAAAAATATTTTAAAGTTTGATTAACAGAAATAAAGGTTAATTAATTCTAAAATCTGAGAAAGCCAAGTCAATTATTCAGTTTGACCGGATTTCTGGCCATCCCATTCATAATAAAAAATGGCCCCAACCTGCCATCCTCTGCTTTGCATGAATGTCCAGAAAGGAAAAGTGTTTACAATTTTTTTGAGTATATTAATTGATTTTTGGAGATTAGTAAATTATATAACTGGGCCCTAAATATTTAGCAATAAAGATTTCTTCAATTACATAAATTTTTGAGAATATGGAAGTATTACATATTCATGGGCAACACAACATCGATGTGAACAAAAAAAATGGTACTTTCGCCAGTAAGACATTTAATACAGGAATTTAATGATTACCTGATATCCGTAAGGCGAATACCAACAAATTTTTTGAAATTGAAATCATTGCAACCTTGCATATTTTTATGTTTATATTCAAGGTATTAAACCCCATTAATTAAATGCCAAAAAAAAAATGGTATTACTGGTATAAAAATTGTATTATTTGTATATTTTGATTCTAATAAAATAGCAAGTATATTTTGTATATTGTATTAATTAAATTTTTTTCCTTGTGGAAAAATATATTCCACTTGCTTTCCACCTGTCATCCATATAATATAAAGTTGATTTTACCTGCGGTAACTTTGAAGAGCCGCTTGCCAAGTTAAAGGCCTGTTGCCGCGGCCTTGTTTTCATCCTCCTTGAGAAACGCCACTCTGTAGAGTAGCTGAAGCAGTATACAGGATTATCGTTTAATATGTCTTGCAAGAATTTGACAGGGAGGATCTCAAGTGAGTCTACCAGTTGCATATAATGAAAAAACTCGCAACTTCATTACAAACGGCTGCAAGCGTTATATATATATATATATATATATATGTTTTTTTTCTTTCTGGATTTAATTAATTCAATGTCATCAATATCATGTATAAATGGGACAAATGGGCAACACACACAAATCAACAACTTCTAATTTATTGGGAACCAAAAAAAAGCACACTCTCTCTTTGAAAACATTTAAGAGTAGAAAAGAGGGAAACATCTAAAAATCTAGGAAAGAAGAAAACATCTTAATGTGTTTGATTTATCTAATAACGCATTTGATTTTATGAAAATATCTTTTGTAATTAAAAAATGAAAAATAAGGAGAAAGATTGCATTGTTTTATAAAATGTTCATCTCTCCCTCATAATAAAGACTGTGGTATTGGAATGGAGACGGAGGAAGGAAGTACAACACGATCTTTCGAAGACTTATCTTCTTTAGGAGTGAAACACTTCAAAACTTTGTTCAAAGCCCCTACGGAGGCATCTATAGCTGAAGTGATTAGGGTTGCTCAGTTTTTCCCCAGATATATTGATGAAGAAGGGAACGACAACATTATGGAGCTTGTCTCGAAAGAGGAGGTGGAGGGTATCCTCAAGGCAATGTAGAAGGACAAGAACCCAGGGCCGGATGGTTGGACAGTGGAATTTTTCCAACATTTTTTCAAAAAACTGGGAGATGATCTTCTTGCAGTAGTTCAAGAGTCGAGACGCACGGGAACCATCTATTAACCTTTCAACTCCATTTTCCTCGCCCTCATCCCCAAGAATAAGGATCCAAAATCATTCGATGATTTCAGACCTATCTCTCTTTTCTCGTGCATATATAAAATCATTGCAAGAGTGATAGCTACTCGCCTAAAACCTTTTCTCTCTCACAATATCTCCTTGGAACAGTTTGGCTTCCTAGATGGAAGACAAATTCATGAGGTCGTTGGGGTAGCTCAGGAGACCATCCACAGCCTGAAAAGAAGTTGAAAAAAAGGAGCAATTGTAAAAATATACCTTTCCAAGGCGTATGACATAATCAGTTGGATGTATCTTCGACTTCTCTTGACCCATCTTGGTTTCAGGATTGAGTTCATCAACTGGGCGATGGGGTGCATAACATCTACCAGTATTGCCATTCTGATCAATGGGGCTGCTACCAACTTTTTTCATGTTCAAAGAGGCCTTTGTCAGGGATGCCCTCAATCTCCCCTCCTCTTCCTACTGGCTGCGGAAGGGCTTAGTCCGATGATTCATGATGCGAAAAGAAGGGGGGAGTTGAAAGGCAATGAGGTGGTTGTCAACCTCTTCATAACTCATTTGCTTTTTGTGGATGATATTCTCCTCTTCAGCAACGGATGCATAGAAGACTTTCGACAGATAAAATAGGTGTTGGACCTCTTCTTAAAGGCTACGGGCTTAAGTATAAACAGTCAGAAATCCTCAATTACCACGGAAGGCCTTTCCCAAGCAGAAGTGGGCAGAATCTCTAAAGTGCTGCCATTTGAATATAAGGCCCTCCATGACATCTTCAAATACCTGGGCTTCCAACTAAAGTCAAATTCTTATTGCATTCAAGATTGGCACTGGCTTGTGGCAAAAATTGAGTCAAGGATGAAGCATTGGACTTTTAAATGGCTCTCTCGAGTGGGGAGGCTAGTGCTAATTAAATCTGTAGCCATGGCCATTTCGGTGTACTGGGCTTCCCTTTCTTGGGTGCCAAAAAGTATTCTTTCATCTATCAACAAACTCTGCAGTAGGTTTTTATGGTTAGGGTCAAAGGTAGAACACGTAATGCCATGGGTGGCATGGGAGAAAATAGTGCGACCGAAGGCCTGGGGAGGGTGGGGAATCAAGGAGCTCCCCTCTTTCACCACCTCCTTGGCTGCAAAGTTGGGTTGGAGACTCATTACTATGGAAAACCTTTGGTCGATAGTTATAAGAAGGAAATACATCGACCCAATGCCAATAAACGAATGGATGCGCCTGCCCAATAAGAAATTGAAAAATGCTTCGATTTTCTAGAAAGAAATGCTAGCATCGGTCAAGATTATAGAATAGGGACTGGCTTGGCATGTTGGGGACGATACACAGGTAAGGCTCGGTCGTGATCCATGGGTGGGGTGCACTGGGGGCTATGCCCTCTCTAGAGATTTAATTGTGCAACTTGAACAAAGGGGTTTCAGAACTCTGAGCAATATTGCCCAACAAGGTCAGACAACTAGGTGGGGACAAGCATAGATGACAGGGGAGGCCCTTCAGCTCGAAGACAGGTGGACAGAGGAGTGGTAGGGCTTCATTAGTGAGCTTCAAAGATCAAATTTCAGAATCCAACAGAGGCCGGATGAGCTCAGATGGGTTCACTCCCCAACGGGTCTGTACACACCAAAATTCGGCTACAAATGGTTAATGTCTCAGAAGGGATGGGGGGAGTCGAAGTGGTGGTTCAAATCATTATGGGAGCTAAATGGCCCGACGAAATCAAAACTATTCTTTTGGTGCATTCTACAGAGCAAATTTCCCTCCTGGGATTTCCTTCAATGGAGGGGAAATATTGGTCCTGGTTAGTGCTCCCTGTGCAAGTCTAGCCATGAGTCAGTTCACCACCCTTTTCTTACTTGCACATATAATATTAGTCTTTGGAAAAAAATTTTGAGGCTCCTCAAGATTACACAAAAATGGGAAGGTCAAGTTGTTTTGGAGGCGTGGCAGAGATGGTGGAAAGATTCTCCAAATGACAGGGTGAGGAACATCCCACTCATTGTTGCCTGGGGAACCTCGATTGCGAGGAATCGTGTCATCTTTCAAGATGTACTTTTTCCATTAATCTACTAGCTGCGGAAGGGGCATCTATATATGAATATATTCCAATCCCAACGGAGTCCCAACAAGCGAGAGTCATTCAAGAGGAAGTTATTAGGGGTGACATCCCGTGGGCATATTTTGATGGGGCATATGATCCTCAAAATAGATGTGGAGTTGGCCTAACCATTCATTTTCCATTAGGGAAAGTTTTCAAAGCTTCTGTTGGCCTTGGACAGGGGACAAATAACTTCCCAGAACTAAAAGCACTTCATCTCCTACTTTGCTGGCTCTCCTCTCTTGAGATGAGAGAAGCCCAAATTTTTGGAGACTATTTGAACATCATAAAATGGTTTAATGGTTCCCAAAGATGCCTAAATCTCATTTTGTCTCCTTTACTAGATGAGGTGCTGCTTCTAAAATCCTATTTTAATCATATCATTGCTTGTCACATTTATAGGGAACAAAACAGTGAAGCAAACCTCCTATCTAAGGAGGGTGTTCGGCAAGATTTGGGGCACTGGGTAGCATCCGAGGTCGATGGAGGACTGGGATGAATCATCGAACAACCTCCATTTTCCCGCTAGTTCCAGTTTTCCTATTTTCTTTTACTTATTTTTCTTCAGATCAGCATGGAACTGTCCATAATTGTTGGTGACTATATACTTTTTGTCTAGTTTCACTCCAGCACTAAATCATATTATGAAAACTTCTTTGTCTCTGTTTCGGATTGTTTTCCTCTTAAGAGGAGATCCGAGAGACGATTTTTTCCTCTTTTTCTGTATTGTGTGACTGTAGACTCAAAAATATGGATCGGTGTTTACCAGCCAGGTTATGCTTTTTTATGGAACGTATAGAAACAGGTATGTTTTCCACCCCTGTTTAGGGCGTTTATTTCCTAATACTAGGGAAGCCTGGGGGTTGGAAGAAGACATATCTCTTATTTTTTTAATAGGGTTGGGAGGATTGATCTTTCTTCCTCCTAATTAGCTGCAACTCCATCTTTCTTCCTTTCCAAAAAGGGGGAAAAATTCAGTTCATTGAATGTTATGTGCATATACTATGTAACTTTCTTTATACTCAATAGATGGTTCAATTTTTTCTTTGGAAAAAAAAATTAAAGATTGTGGTATTGTTTCCAGAGCTACTGTGTTATTATTTTTTTGTGCCTCTATCCTGTTATGTGATTCTTTGCATTAGTTTTTCAGATCTACAGGTAGATCAATTTGTATCAGAGCATAATATCTTGGAAGCCATCCACCTATTTAAAGGATTTTTTTTTTTTTTAGGGTCATACATTTCAATCCATTCGGTGGATGAAAATCATGCCATCCCGTCAAAATCCCTCCATTGCAGATTCACCAGTAAATGATTTAGCTAGGGCTCTTCAAGAGCCAATTATGCTGCAGCAACAACGACGTCCTCCAGGGAAAATGCAGCTTGATACACGCTTTCAACTACCCAAATACTTAGGTCAAATGAATGGTGAGGTTGTTGATTCTTGGCTCCCCAGCCTCTCCAACTATTTCAAAACCTGTCCAACGATGGAAGAGGAGATAAAAATTCAAAATGCCAGTCTACAATTGGAAGGCCTAGCATAAACATGGTGGGATACTCATCTTGAGAATATGTCCTTAGTTTTCGAACTTGGAGAACCAGCAAAGACCAGATCGACACCTATCACATCTTGGAATCTCTTTTGATAAGCCTTACGAGAACGCTTCTATCCTCTAGGATATATACAAAATCTCCTTGCCAAATGGTTACAACTTCGACAACTACCCAATTAATTATGGCAAGCTTACATTTATGTCTTCTGCAAGTTGTGCATTCAACTCCATATATACGATCCAGAAGAGGTACTAATTATCAAATTTAAATATGTTTTTCTAATGTTTTTTCGACGCAAAGTTGAGTTGTTTGATAGTGCTTCATTAGACAAGGCCTTTATCCAGGCCCTGGTTGTGTAACCTCAAGCCATAAATGGTCCATCTCCCTCTGGTTCTTCTAATGTCACTTTTGCCTCATCCCCCACACCTCACAATACCCCCTGGTGTATATTTCATAAGTCCAACTCACATGCTTCTGTATATTGTCGAGTACTGAAAAATCTACGCCCTCACAAGACTCTTTTTACAAAGGTCAAACAACCAAATGTCATTACCCCACTTCCAAATGTTTCTCTCGAAAATCCTATAGAAGTGGACCCCTCTCTCATCCTCATGACTACTAATGTTACAAACACCTTTGTTTACCCATAATTGTCAAATCAAACCGTGAGTTTGCCACACTTATTCTTGAAAATGGGAGTCAAGAGAATATTGTGGCACAAGACTTTGTTGAACGCCTTTGCCTTCCCACCACTCCTCACCTACACCCATATCAGTTCGGTTGGATCCAAAAGTACGATCCTCGTCTTACCATCTCCAAATGTTGTGTTGTCACCTTTGCTATTGGACCTTTCCAATTATGTTGATTTATTGCTAGGCATTCCATACAAAGAGGCTTGACATGTTGTTTATCATGCTACAGATCACCAATAACACTTGCAGCACTATGGGCACACCTATGTGCTCACATCCTCAGCTAGCACATCAACCCAACCTTCTATGTCAAAGCTCCCATTATGAGATTCAATTTAAGCCAAGGTGTTTCTTTGTGCTTGGTTCACCCTGTCAAGTCAGACAACCTCACCAATCTAGTCCCTCCTACAATGGCTCCTCTACTCCAAGCATTTGCAGATGTCTTCACCCAACCCATAGGACTTCCTCTAGCACGCTTTGTTGAACACCACATCGATCTTATTCTTGGTGCTTCCTTACCAAATACCCCCTTACCCAATACCCCATCTTATCACCTTGCTCCTCGAGAGGGAGCTAAGATAGAACGCCAAATTGAAGAATTGTTGACATTTGGTCATATTCATACTTCATCATTTCCATGTGCATCTTCAGCTTTTATTATTCCCAAAAGGATACTTTTGAATGGTGCCTTGTGACAGACTATCGAGCCCTTAATAAAGCCACTATTAAAAATCGCTACCCCCTTCCCCGCATTGAGGATTTGTTGGACCACTTACACGAGGCTTGTTTCTTCACAAAGATGGATTTAACTGCAGGCTATCATCAAGTTCGCATGCATGCAACCGGCACATGGAAAACTTCTTTTAAAAAAAAGCTTGGGCTATTTGAATGGTTGGCCATGCCATTTGGACTGACCAATGCATCGACCACCTTTATGAGATTCATTAATGATGTTTTCAGGGCACCATACTTGATTTATTGCAAGCACATCACCTTCAGGTAAAAGAAAATAAATCCCATTTTGGACAAACATCAATTCAATATTTGGGATTTATTATTGACAGCACAGGGGTTCACCCAGATCCCTCTTGTGTAAAAGCTTTGGCGCAATGGTCAGCCCCTTCCAATGCACATGACCTCAAGAGCTTCATGGGAGATATTAATTTCTACAGAAAATTTGTCTCTCATTTCTCACAGTTGGCTTGCCCTTTGCACTAGTTGTATCATCAAGCAAAGTTTATTTGGGATGTCGAATCTGAGCGACAATTTTCTCAACTCAAGAAAGCCTTATGTTGTGCCCGTGTTCTTCATTTTCCATATATGAATAAACCATTTGAGATGGAAACTGATGCCTCTCAATTCACCATTGGATTTGTTCTTAAACAGGGAAGCCACCCTGTGTCATACCATTCTGAGGCACTTGTGGATGCTAAGCTCATGTACAACACCTATGACAAAGAATTCTACAGTTTAGTGCAAGCTTTGAAGCAACGACACCATTACATTCTTGGCAAATAGACCATCCTCCATACAAATCATCATCGACTAATATTCATCAACTCACAACGCAAGATTCAAGAGCAATGCCATTTAAAGTGGTCTGCTTACATTCAAAAATTCCATCTGGTGATTAAGTATAAGAAGGGGACAAGTAATAAAATGGATGATTTGTTAAGTCGACCACCTACTCAGGTCCTACACATTATAGAAGTGCGTTGTGCTGCATTTGATGCTTGGAAAGATATGTATGCAATAGATCCGATCTTTGGTGAGATATGGGAAGCTCTGCAGTAGCCTACAGTCATAAACCAAACTCCCTTTCTTGATTATACCATTCGTGATGGTTGGTTGTATAAAAATAACCAACGTTGTGTGCCACAATCCGATGATCATCTCCTTCTCATCCGTGAAGCACATGCCTCTTCATGCGGAGGGAATTTTGGCACAGCCAAGACCATTCTCAATCTTCAACACCACTTCTATTAGCCCGCCTTACCCAAGCAAGTGGAAAATTTCATTCATGCATGTTCTCTTTGTTCACAAGGCAAGCCCTCAAACCGTAAGCATGGTTTGTATTAGCCATTACCAATTCCCTCTCGTCCTTGGGAATCCATTTCCATGGACTTTTTAAGTGTCCTTGCTACTACTTTCCGAAAACATGATGCTATTTGGGTACTGGTATGTCGTTTCTCCAAGATGGCTATATTTCTTCCTTGTCATAAGACTACCTCTGTTGCTCAGACCACGGATCGCTTCTTCCAGTGTGTGTGGCCACACTTTGGTTTGTCGAGTAGCATTATTTTTTATTGTGACTCTCGTTTTCTCGGTACATTTTGGCATACTCTTTGGTCTTTATTGGGTTTCCAACTTCGTTTCTCCATTTCCTTCCACCCAAAAACAGATGGAAAAACCGAAATTTTCAATCGTACTTTGGTTCACTCACTTCGCAGCCATTTTTCCAAAAAAAACAGTGGGATACATATTTTCACATCATTCAACATGGTTACAATCAGGAAACACACTCCTCATCTGGTTTCTCACGTTTTGAGGTTTGCTTTGGGTTTCAACCAAGTGCACCCTCTGAGATGCCACTGACGATCACCCCTTCTGGGTCTGCACATCAACAACAGGAACAAAAATGAGCTCATCATTTTATACTCTATTTCTCAACGCCAAGCTCAAGTAACCTATGCTTTGCAAGCAACTGAAGATTGCGCCAAACATAGGCATGACAAGAAACAAACACCCTTATATTCCACTTGCTTTATACCTGTCATCCATATAATATAAAGTTGATTCCACCTGTGGTAACCTTAAAGGGTCGTTCGACAAGTAAAAGGCCTATTGCCGCAACCCTGTTTTCCTCCTGCTGTGGCGGGCCTGTGGAAAGCTGGAGAAATGCCACTCTATAGAGTAGGTGAAGCATCATACAAGATTAATATCGTTTCATCTATCTTGCAAGAATTTGACAGGGAGGATTGAGTTCTACCAATTGCATATAATGAAAAATACTCACGATTTCATTACAAATTAGTGCAAGCATATTTAGTTAAATGAAGAAATATATATTATTATTATTATTACTCAATTCAGATATCAAAGTGGTGTATGAGAATTTATGTTAATGATACAAGAGACACATTTCAACTTAGTCATTTAACAGCTAAATTTAAGAATGGATACATATTCTTCCTTTTTTTTTTCTTTTTTTTTTCAGGGGAAAAAAATTGTCTAGTTTATATTAATGTACCAATGAAAAAACTTCATCTGTTACATGGGTATTACATGATTTCCCAGAATGCTTCTTATCAGAAAATACTTATCATATTCCTATCCATCTATTCATTCAAAAGCATAGAAGCTAGATTTTGCTGTGTTTTACATTTTATCAAAAAACTTGTTATAACTTAATATTTCATCCCTTTTTTTTCCGTTCTCATGTATTTCAAAGGCAAATTGATTGTGATATTTCTAGCCAGTAATACATGTCTTCAAAATTTTTCATATCTCTTCGTTCTTTTAATATGAACTTAACCATACCTCTTGCGCGTAGAGTCAAAAAGATCGTAGTGCATCTCCCCAAAATTTCCCTGAAGACCTTTTTTGGATAGCCTGTCTGCCTGTATGTTTTTTCCTCTAAAAATATGTTTGAATATGATGGTGGAGAATGAAGATATGAGTTCTTTAATTCTGTTTAGACATGCATTGAGGTACCTTGGATTGAGAGAGGTACCCTTGTTTGACTGGGGTTTACTGCTTCCGTCCGCTACATCGGGGTTTGATTATTACTGTCGTGTGGGGCTTGGTTGTGGCCCATGAACCCTGTTGGCCATTCGACTGGCGGGCTCAACTATCGGGGCGTTTCTTCCATACTTGGTGTCTGGCGCCATTTGTTTTTACTACCTGGCCTATCAGTGCGGGCCCTTGGCACCCACTGCTCTTTGAACAGGTCTTGGCTCTGGATTGACTTGCTGATCATGAGCGCCTACGAGGATGAGGTGGACTACATGGAGGATCCGCTGGCTGGCGTGGACATTTGGGGGAATAATCCCAATGTGGTGGAGGAAGAGATGGATTACATGGCCCCCGTTCAGGCCATCTCAGCACCAACACTGCCTACCACTTCCGATGTGGCGGGTGGCTCATCACCCATTGGGGAATTTGATCAGTTTTGTTTTGCCATGCCCTCACCCTCGAACCATGGTTTATGGGACTTCTCACAGACTGGAAACTCTTGTTTTTTTGTGGGTGACTTAGGGTCCTCGGAGCCTTTTGCAGACGATGCGCTATAGAGTATTGGGGCAGCGACTCTTACACTAGTGCCCCTTAATATTGGTGGGTCTGTTCCTATCGGTGATTCTGCTGTTGATGCAGTGGGATGTGGGGGTACGAATATCAGCGAGCGTGCGGAGTGTGTACCTCCCCCGGCATCTGGGGTTTTCTCAAACATTCATGAGGACGCTCCTATCTTGGACATGCCGACCTCATCCTCGGACTCCGATAATACTAAAGATCTGGCTCTAGGGAGTACTAAAATAGGCAAGAAGCACAGGACTACAAAGAATAAGTTCAACAAGATTACAAACTTTGGTCGTGATTGTGGTATGGCGGATCTAGCACATATCGCTGCCATTATGTTAGTAGGGAAGGTGAGAGGTTGGAAGTATTCCACTGCGTGGCTGAAACAGTGGACCCGTGAGATTTGGGGAGGTTCGCTTGATACCCTCTCGAAAGTATTAATGCTCATAAAAGGTTGGTTTTCTCTCACCTTTTCACAACTGGAACAATCTGATTGGGCTCTCATGAAATACTGGCACATTGAAATTCACCCTGTTCATCTCAAATGATGGGTTCCACTTTTTGATCCCAACAAAGAATATGCTAGAGCTGGACCTATCTGGATGCAATTGCCGGGATTGCCTGTTCAGTTCTGGAATGATACTGCTCTTCGAAATATCGGGGGTCTATTTAGGCTCTACCTTGACCATGATAGGTCCTACCTGGATGCTAGCAGCAAAGCAGTTGCTCGCATTCTGATCTTCCTTGATACTAGAGATGGTTTGCACGACAATCTCAACATGCTCTTCGATGGGATGATGTGGCAATAGATTCTTGATTTAGAAGGGGTGGCTTTTAGATGCAGGAAATGCCATGAAGTGGGGCATTTGTATAAGGAATGCCCAAAGATGGGATTCACCAAGAAGATTCATAAGAAAACCCACTCTGTGGCCACTCAGACAGAACCTATCTCCAGCAATTGCCAAGTCTCGGAGGGTGAGCAGTGGGTGGCGCCAGACTCTTCTGCTGCGGCGTTGGTAACGACCCAACAGTTTCCTACTTGGCCTGTTACGCAACCCAAATCGCACGCGCCGTCCACTCTTGCGGCTTCTCACCGCTCTTCAACTATTCCGGGTACCTTTCCTATACCTGACTCTTCGCATTTAATTATCTCATCCTGTTTATCATCCATTACGTCTCCTTGTTTATCTTCTGTTTCTGCTAGTTCTGCTCAACGTTACCCACCTATTTGTTGTTCTATTGCACAAGCCTCGCCATCTTTCACCCCCATTATATATCATACTTCTGTTGTCCCTATCTCTTTCCATCCAACCACCTGCTCGGAGTCATCCACTTTGAAACACAAATACTATTTGAGATCTCTTGCTATACCACACTCCGCGGAAGTTTTTGGTATTGGCCCTGGGTCGAGTTGCCATCCTAACAAAAACAGGGGCAGAACATCAACTATGGAAAAAGCTATTAAACGGGCCAATATTGAGGTGGAGGCTGGTACACAATCATCATTTATGTGGGTTCTTAGAGCAAGGCAACCCTATCCTAGGGTTACATCATGATCTGCCTCTCCTACAACTGCAGGGGACTGGCTAACCCCGATAAGAGATTGGCACTTAAGGAACTTATTGCACAGAAGCCTATTGACATTATTTTCCTACAAGAAACTTTAGGAGACGGGGATTTGGTTGCAAAGACACTTAATTCTTTTCTTCCTAATTGGAATTTCATTACATTGGATGCTCATGGTAGACCTGGTGGTTGCGCTTTGGGCATCAACCGCTTAACCACCCAGATGATCAACTGCTGGGGACGGGCAGGGGTACTTGGCATGGATATACAATTTTATCGCTCTGAGCAGGTGTTTACCCTAATCAACGTCTATGGACCCTGCTTAAACAGAGAGGTCTATTGGAATTCTTTACTAGCCTGCTCACTACTTACCCTCCCTAATATAATCATGGGTGGTGATCTGAATTTCTCATTAGGCATTTCCGAATATTGGGGTACACATGCCATTCTTGATCCTCTGGCTGAGTATTTCTGCACTAAACTTGGGGAGGTGGATCTTTTGGACATTCAGACTACAAAGATTCAGCCCACTTGGTGGAATAGGAGGATTGGTGATGCGGCTCTGGCTCGCAGACTGGACAGATTTCTGATCAAGCAGCCCCTTCTTAACACCTTAGATCGTGCCCGTCAATGGGTGGGGCAGGGGGGAATGTCTGATCATTCCCCTATATTTCTCGAATTTGAGTGTGGCCCTAATAGGGCGTGACCACCATTTAAATTTAACTCCAGATCGTTACAAGACCCAGATTATCATGAGATCGTGGTTCAGGCTTGGTAGCACTGTTCACATCAACCTGATAGTGACCCTCCCCGGATCATTAATAATAACCTATCTCACATTAAGCGCTTGAATATCAATTGGGTTAAGAACAAAAAGCGCCTGGAACGAGAAGAGCTCAACCGGATTGAGCTAGAAATTGCTCAACTCAATAACTCTGATCTTACTAGATATAGGTCCTGCACCACACCTTATAGTTCTTGAAAATAATAAGACAAAGCTCCTGAGACAGAAAGAGGAGGATTGGCGACTCAAGAGCAGAGCTATTTGGCTTTAGACAGGAGATGAAAATACAAAGTTTTTTCAACAACATGCAACGGTCGTAGGACTGCAAATTCAATTTGGGAACTCACTGATCAACATGGTTTCGTGGCTCGTACTCAATCACAATTACATGATTTGGGTACTCAATATTTCACTAATCTTTATAGAGCACCTCTCCATGTTGATCTACCGGATTTTGCATATTACTCAATATTTCAACAGATATGTGGAACCTGAGCAGGAGGAAGAACTAAATGATCCGGTCACCAGGGGGGAGCTCGAGGGGTATTGAAATGGTTTAAAAGAGACAATAGTCCTAGGCTTGACAGTTGGCCCATTGAGTTCTTCATTCACTTCTTTGAGTTGATAGAAAATGACCTACTGATTATGATAGAAGACAATAGAGTGAGGGGTCAAATCTATGATGGATTTAACTCCACTTTTATTGCGCTCATTCCCAAATCAGATCAACCATCCGGCTTTCAAGACTATAGACCAATCTCTCTCTGTAACTGCATCTACAAGATTATCTCCAAGATCATTTCCAATCGAATTAAGCCATTCTTATCTGATCACATAGCCAAGGAACAATTTGCTTTTCTTCATCATAGGCAAATCCACGAAGCAATTGGCACTGCCCAAGAAGCCCTCCACTCCATTAAAACAAAACATCTTAAATCCACCATACTCAAGATTAACCTGGCAAAGGCCTTTGATCAGGTGAATTGGAGCTACCTACACCTCATTCTTATACAAACTGGCTTTCCTCATACTTTTATCAACTGGATTATGGGATGCATTTGTCATGCTACTTTCAACATCCTCCTCAATGGCACTGCATCTGATTTCTTTCATGCGGGCAGAGGATTACGCCAAGGATGTCCTCTATCACCTTTATTATTTGTCCTGGTTATGGAGGTCTCTCTTCTCTCATAAAAAATGCAAAGGCTCGGGGTACCTTTCATGATCTCCGGGTAAATGACATATTACATCTTACTCATCTATTATTCGTGGATGATGTACTAATTTTTCTTGATGGCTCTAAACAGGATGCTGTACAATTTAATATACTTCTCCAAAGTTTTTTCAGAGCCACCAGAATGATCCCTAATTCCCTCAAGTCTTCTATCATCATGACCGGATGTTCGGCTCGGGAACGAGGCAACGCATTGCATCTATTTGCATATGTCAGTATTAATATCAGTGAGGGATTGAAATACTTGGGGTATCTCATCAAACCAAACAACTACCAAATCAAAGATTGGAACTGGCTCATAGCCAAAGTTGAACGTAGAATCAATGTTTGGTATAATAGATGGCTTTCCAGAGCTGACCACTTAGTCCTCATTAAATCAGTTCTCGAGGCCATTCCAGTCTACTGGATGACCCTGGCTTGGCTACCGATTGGTGTTACAAACCGCATTGAGTGCATATGCAGACATTTCTTATGGCGCAACAAGGAAAAGGATAACACATTTGCCTGGATTGCTTGGGATCGCATCAACATTCCCAAGCAATGGGGTGGATGGGGGATCAAAGATCTCCATCTCTCCTCTAATGCTCTGGCTGCCAAATGTGTTGGCATTTAATCACTGGGAATAGTCTCTGTACGGAGGTTATAGTCGCAAAAAACATCGCTCCCAGAAGTACCCTTGATTGGATCAGGGACAGAATTGGGGCGACCTCTGGATCATCCATCATATGGAAAGCGATTACAAAAGTGGCTCATATTATTCAGAGGGGACTATCGTGGCAGATCGGATATGGGGAATCTGTTTGTATTGGTACTGAATCTTGGTATGGTAGTGGTGAATACCACTTGTTACCTGATCCACTATTGGAGCACTTGGCACATAGAGGCATCACCTTTCTTGCTCAAATAGCAGATCTGATTCACACTACCTGGTAGGGACAATGTTGGCTGACAGTGGCTGACCTTGACATCCCACGGGATGGTCTTCTGGAATTGAACAATTACATTTGGGCATTAAAAGCTACAAACACCTGGCTCACGGAACATAAAGATCAATTGATATGGGCTTACTCATCAAAGGGCCAGTACACACCCAAGCTTGGTTACCTATCACTTATACAGCACAAGGAACCACCTCATATAGCCTGGTGGTGGCGATGCATTTGGAAACTAAAAGCTCCACATAAACACGAAATCTTATTTTGGTGTATATTAAGTCATTGCATCCCCACCATGGATTTTCTTTACTGCCGTGCCATCCATGGGCCCTCAAGGTGCTGTTATTGCCTGACATACAGTGAGGACACATCTCACCTTTTTCTATGCTGCAATGTTATTTTGGATATATGGGAACTAGCTGAAAATAGTTTGGGATGCCAACATCCTTGGTAGGGGACCACAATACTAGAAGCCTGGACATCTTGGTGGTAGCTATACGCCAATATCCCGAAAATGCGGAACCTCCTGCTGATCATTGCTTGGGAAGTATGGATTGGCCGCAAAAAATTCATTTTCAACAGCCAATCAATAAACGGGGATCACATTTGTGCTGCGATCATCGCTACTTATAACCTCCTACCTGCTGACAAACACCAAGGAACCCCTAAGATGGTTATCCCTGAATTGATTGACCGAAGCCGACCCTGGGCCTATTTTGATGGAGCAACAAATCCACAAGGATGTGGGGGCATGCCATACTATATATTAATGTTCATCACCATTATCAAATAAGGATGGGACTGGGCCCTGGATCGAAAAAATTTACTGAACTTCAAAGCCTTAGACTTCTACTGCTCTTTGCCCAAGAAAAACATTGCAATTCCATTCAAATATTTGGAGACTCTCTTCTTGTGATCAACTGGTTCAATAATCTTGCACTTTGTCACACACACACACTGACTGCACTGCTGAGGGAGGTTCATCATCTCAAGTTATTATTTAACTCCATCTCCGTGGCTCACATTTATAGGTCTCGGAACCAAGTGGCTGATAAGCCGTCCAAAGAAGCCTCGGAGCTGATTTGGGGTACATGGCACATTACAGAGCAGATTGGCGAACAAGTGTACAGGTTTTTTCATAGGCCTTTTATGGATGAGGCACTAGATCAGAGGGATGTTGGATAGAACAACCTATTTGGGAGGTTATTTTGTTTCTCTTTATCTCCCATGGATTATGTATCGGCTATTATTTATTTCTTATCTATTATCCGGTAAGTTATGCACCAAACTTACGGGTGATGTTATATGCAGACATCTATGTTTGTACCAACGACATTATTGTATGTATTTTGATAGCCAGAGCTTGGCTATATACAATTTATACTTTGACAGATAGTTTTTGGTAGTTTTCTACTAGCAAATGTAACATGTAACTTATCTATTAATGAAAAGTTACGAATTTTTCCTTTGTGAAAAAAGAAAGTGTTCCAGAAGAACCTGTGAGTTACCAAAAATCCAAATTTTGTGCAAATAAAGTTGTGATGTGAACCACATGAGCCCCCATAGGGCCATAGTTTTAGCTCTCATATTGGTCCCCATACCACCGTTCCAGTGTATTTTATAGTGGCATGTGGGGGAAATCATCAGCCAGGCCCCACATCCACACCTCGTACCTCGACTGTTGGGATGCCCCATCAAAAAATCCGGCTGCATAGTTTGAATGTCCTCAATCTCTTCAATAAATTCGGTGGGGGCTTCTGTTTTATTTTTAAACTCTCCCATAAGTTAATGATCTTGGAAATATTCTTATCCGGGCATTTGATTACCTCCTCAAAAATCCATTTGTTTATGCAGTTCCAGAGACACCAATGATATATAATACAGATGTTTCTTATAGTCTTTACTTTCTTTAACCACCATTTGATGAAATCTTATGTCCTCGTATGTTCCATATACTGAATGTTGAAGTGTTTACAAACACCCGTGAGGACCTCCCGAGAGAATTTGCAGGAGTAAAACAAGTGTGCATTATCCTCATTTGCATTCATGCATAATTTGCTAATGCCAAGTCCGATTTTCCCTCTCTTTTGTAAATTTGACCATGTCATATTCTTTTCCCTCCATGTCAGCCACGATAAGATTATCATCTTAATCGGTTCAGTTACTTTCCATACATCTTTGAACCAATAGCAATTTTTTTGTCCATGCTGTTTTGTAATCAACATTTTATAACTTTCGCTGGCTAGAATTTGTCCATTTTTTATTGATCCACTCCAAGTCACCTGATCGCCCTTTTGCTTCTCTACTTTAGTCCCAAACTTCTTAGAGATGTAGTATAATGTTCCCGTTTTGCTTTTAATTCATCCTGTAATTCCATTTGGCTGGATGTTTTCCATCTCAGGATGCCCTGAATGTATTCACTTATAACCTGACCCATGTAAAAAATGCCTTTTCCATTTAAATGAGAGATCAAAACTTCACTTATGGCTGGGGCTAGAGAAAATCCCCATAGTTCTGGGTGGCCAATCAATATTTTCCCACCGCCTCCAAACGACCAGCGAAGATTTTCATAAAAAAGTCCCGATATATTTTTAAATCCTTTCCATATATATGATTCCACTTTGTCTTCTCTCCAACCCTTAAAAAATAATTCCACCATACCTGAATCATCTATATATTTATACCTTATAATATCATTCCATATTCCAGTAGAATTTATACCCCTCCACAAAGATTTCATTTGGAGTGATTTTCCAAACTTCTCTAGATCCAATATACCCCAGCCCCCCAGTTCCTTTGGTTTCATGATCAACTCCCATTTTGCTAAGTGGTATTTCCCTTTTTCCTTTCCCTTGTTCCAGATGAAGTTTATCACCATTGATTTGATCTTGGAAATGATTTTATTTGGGACAGAGTATAAATGAGCCCAATAGACAATGAATTGTTATAGAACAGCTTGTGCGAGAATTAGTCTACCACCTTTTGATAACCATGTCAAAGTCCAACCATGAATCATTTTTTTATATTTTTCGAGCAACCAAGACCAGTCATCTATTCTGTAATTGGTTGGTTTCATATGAAAACCAAGGTACTTGAATCCATTGTCAAAAGTATTTGTCGTGAAGTTGAACAACTTACCTATCTCTTCATATAAATCCCTGTCTTTTTCAGTGTGATATAGGAAAGACTTGCCTTCATTTGCCAACATCCCCGTGCTTGAGCAAAACTTTGAGAAGATGTCATGTATGGTCATCCATACATTTTTTATAAACATACCAAACAACATAACGTCATCAAAAAAGAGATTGTGAGAAATCTCCATCCTATGGGTGATCTTGATACCCCTGATTTTTCCTGCATCCACCGCTTTGTTAATTTTAAGGCTTAACACATCCATAATTAAAATGAAAACTAATGGTGATAAAGCACATCCCTGCTGGAGCCCTCTACTAGGCTTTAAAAACCTGGATGCCACCCCATTTATGACAACTGCCATGCAAGAGGTAGTAACACACCCCATAATCCAGTTTACTATAGAGTTGTCTAGTCCAAATCTTATATAAAACCAATCTGAGAAAGCTCCAATCCACCCTATCATAAGCTTTACTAAGATTGAGCTTCATCACCCTAGCATGTATCTTCCTTGTGTGAATAGAGTGTATTATTTCTTGTGTTGATGCCACAAATGTATGCTTCTATCTTTTAAAAAACTGGACTGTTCAGGGGATATGAACCTGGATAGGACCGACTTCATTCTCTCTGCAATAGTCTTCGATATCACCTTGTAAAGGGTGTTACATAATGAAATTGGTCTAAAATCATCAAAAGAGTAAGCTTCTTTTTTCTTCGAGATCATTGCCAAAAAATTTGAGTTTAAATCTCTGCTCATGTAACCCATTCTTTTAGATTCCTCAACCATTTATGTGATGTTTTTGATAAAAAATTCAAGGAAGTGAAGGAAGAAACCTGGGGTCCAACCATCTCGCCCCGGACTCTTATCAGTCTTCAAAGACTTTAATACCGTCATTACCTCCTCCTGGCTAACAATTTTCTTCATGTTTATAACAGTCTCTTCATCAAACATGATCGAGTAATCTTTCACAACCCACATATAATCTTCATGCACCAAATCCTTTATTGCCATATATAAGCCCGCGAAATATTTTACAGTTTCGTTTTGGATTTTCTCATTTGTGTAAATAGAATCACCATCGGCATCAATGTGCCAAATAGCGTTTTATTTTTTTCTCCCAGAAGCATAAGCATGAAAGTATTTGGTGTTTTTGATGAATAATGAATTTTAAAAAATCACAATAATTGCACTGTCACAGGTTGATGTTTCTAAAAAATACAAAATGAACACCGGTGCGTGTTAGTTACTGTGCCCTGTTGCATTTGTATGCTACTGCGCACCAGTGCATTTCTACAACCTATGGGCACCACACAAATTCCAATACCAATTATAACTCTCGGTGCGTTTGTGTGATACTGAGCACCAGTGCGTTGTTGTGATACTGCGCACCGGTGTGTTTCTACGACCTATGGGCATTGCACAAATTCCAATACCAATTATAACTCTTGATATGTTTGTGTGATACTAAGCACCAGTGTGTTTTGGTGATACTGCGGACCGGTGTGTTTCTACGACCTATGGGCACTGCAAAAATACCAATACCAATTATAATGCTCGGTGTGTTTGTGTGACATTGCACACTGGTGCGTTTGTGTGATACGGCACATCGGTGTGTTTCTACGACCTATGGGCACTGCACAAATACTAATACCAATTAGACCACCTGATGCGTTTTATTGATGACTACCACCTGGGTGGTCCGATAGGCGTTGCATGCACCAGTGTTGTGTTCCTTTAACACACATTAGGCCTTTGCTAAACGCCCCGGGGCGTCCGAAATTTGTTTTTCGTCCCGGTGCTTGGGAGGTTTATAGTACCAGTGCATTCACGGTACAATGCATCGATGCATTGACACCTGATTACCGCACCGATGAGAAAAACATTCGTAAGAACCTTCGGGCACCCAGTTTTTTTTAGTTGTGTTGAAATTCCATTAGAAGCTCTGCCAAAACCTCCGTTACCGAAAACAGATGTTGTAGAAAATGTTTTTTTTGACAATTTTGGCCAATTTTATATCACTAAAAACCTCTGTTATAACCTCTGCTTAAGGGTCTTTTCCTTGTAGTGTAATCCTCCTTCAGATTATGTCGAGAGCACAATGTGTTAGAATTTCAAGGTAGGGGAATAGTTTTGGGACCTTTTGGAAGGGGTGTTTTCTAGATAAATTCATTTTGTCGAAATAAGCAATCTCCCTAGACCTAGTGGCTTGATACATAAACAACTAAGACAAAAACTACTATGATTTGCCTAGAGAAATTTGAAATATGGAAGAAAGACTTACTTTGGAACCAATGCAAGCTCTCTCCTTCTCCTTGATTGCAAGATTTAGCTCCACCTCCAAATGCTAAAATTAGAACCATATTAGGCATATTATAGTGGGTAGAAGCCTAATATTAAATTCTTGCCATTGAACCTCTTATTCATTAGTTTTAGTTGTGTAGAATTGTAATTATGGCAATTTTTGCGATATTAATAGATGTTTGGTTCTAGATAAAAAAAAAATTGCAGGGATAAGTACTAGATGTCCAATGATTTACCCTTGTGATGACTTTAGCATTAGGACCCCAAGAGATATGAATAATTTTGATCTTCTATGGAAGTGGAAGAAGATGAATATTATTGGATCTACTATGGAAGTGGAAGAATATGAATACTATTGGATCTGTTATGGAAGTGGAAGAAGATGAATACTATTGGTGTGGCTGGTTTTACCTATAGGTGCTCCAAGTGGTTGATGACACACACTAGTTTCATAGGACTTGACCCTCGTATGACCTAGTATGGTTGATTATACTGAGTTGTTCTTTTTGTTTCTTTCTGATCTAGAAATGACCTGAGTTACTTAGCTCTATTTCAGAGATTGACTGTAGGGGCATTTAATGGATATGTCACCCTTAAAGAAAGGATGAGATCTAGAGGCTACCTAGCCCTCTACAGACTCTGTCTATTGAACTTTATAGCGATTAACACTCAGGTTATTAAAATGCGGAAATTCACCAAGATATTTTCTAGTCCTTGTACAAAATGTGATTGGCAGTATTACTGAACAATTATTATGTGCATTAACTGTTTAGACTTGAAATAATCTATGTATTTTTAGATTGAACAATTTCACATCAACCACATAAGCAATACCATAAGACAAAGAAGTTTGTGACGGAGTTCGTCCCACCTGGACTATGTCTCCGGGTCCGCCTCAGAATTGTGCGTCCATTGTATTCTTTAAGCCGAGAGAAATATGCTACAATGAATCATCATTTTCACTATTGATGTTGCAGATATGGACCATCCCTTGAATAGGCTAACTGATAAAACTCTTTTCTTTCAACACATAAGAAAAGACATGGATGATTCGCACATTAAACAAATTGAGGAACTAAAGATTTATGGACCTTTGTCTTCAAGGTAGCTGAACCGAGTTTGGTATAATCAAAGTGGATCTCGTCATCCATCGACGTACTTTGCTCCTTCAAATAAACCTGCAATAAACCAAAACTCACTACCAAATTATGTGACATATAATATAAGGGAGTTTACTTCATCTTGAAGTTGATTAAACTCCTTCTTTTGCCACTCTCCTTTCTTGAGGTTTCTCCTCTTACACTTCTTCTTTTCAAAGAAACTCACTTTCCTTTATATATTAGGAGTTCATATATTCAAAGCTTTACAATCTGCCTTGCATCTCTGTTTGCTGCATTTAACATGCTGCCTCCAATCTCAATGAGCCATTTTTAGCTTTATGGTTGAGATCTTTTTTGAATGAGGTCTTTGAATTAGGATTAATTCATGAACCTTCTCAATTAGGTTCCAAAGCTTCATGCTCAAATAACTTCGAAAGCCCACATAGGAATCATTCCACGTCATGTTGGCTTGATCTTCCAAGCCAATTCTGTGATATTATGGTTTGCTGGTCTCAGTCTAGTGGACACATATACTTTTAATGATAAGGTCATTAACCTTATCGCCTTTTCTTCAACAAAAAAAAACCCAAAACAGACTTTAATATAAATCTGGATCTGTCGGTCAGGCTAACCGCGCGGGGAATGCTGACTGCAACGTGTGAACAGGCGGCTGGCATCTCGTTCACATCAACATCCCGACATTCGAGCTGGAAATATTTGCTGCGTAACCAATTCTGTTTATTAAACCTGTGCAATCTTCTGATGTGGCTTTACCAACTCTGTGCTGTGGGTACTGTGTTCACATGTCAATCTTCGACACGGTCTTTATGAACCACACGTTTAATACCACAACTCTGCTGTGGTCTTCAAACTGTTCACGTGCTCGCGGTTTCATCATGCGGATATAACTCTGTGGGTTTATATTTGCAATGTTTTAAAACATAACCTGAGCTCTATGGTTTTATACCTATGCACTAAGTCTTCAAAATTTCCGGTATAGGTTTTATACAACCCATCGAAACTTTACAATAAGGTTTATGAAAACCCGAACTTTAATACTTTTGCGCATAAAGTGTTAGACCATTACATCGAACCTTTGGTTTAAAAAGGTTTTTGACATAGTTTTCGGACTTTAATATAACACTTTATACTATGGGTTTCGACATCCGAACCTTATAAAAACCTTTTGCACTAGGATTTGAACCTAAAGGTTTTACACCATAGACTTTCAACATAAGTTTTGTGCTAAACTTTGAAATCCATCCTCCGAACCTTTTTCAAAGGTTTATGGCTTAAATTTTGCACTAGGGACTTTGAGTCCATAAGTTTATGAAACTTAGGAATAGGACTTAAATTTGACATTTTGCCCTAGGAGTAGATTTAGGCTTTTACAAAGTGTGTTTTCATTTGACACTTAGACTTTAGGACTTAAGCCTAGGACTTAGGATTTAAATTAAGTCCTTTTTGCCTTAGGATTTGTTTTATCCATTAAGGTTTACAAAAGCGGACTATTGACATTTATACCTTTACAGTTAAGACTTAGGACAAGTTTTATTACATAAGTCTTTTAACAAACTTTGTTGTTTCTGTCGCAGGTCAACTTGAAGATGTCTTGATTGGTGCTTTTGAAACATTTGTTGGTGTCGAAACTGAAGTCGATGTCGAACATTTGAACCCAAAAAATTTGATGACCATCTTTATCACTCCCTGAATTATTACATAATCGATAATTACCACATTCCAAATAACGATCTTGGTCGATTGGTTAATTTTGATACAATTTTAACAATTCTAAAATTGAATCACTTTCCAATTTTTATTTAATATTTTCTATTGTTTTGCTTGCATATTTCTAGCTTGACACGACGAGTGGTCTTTGGGCTTCTATGCCCCCAGAAGACACTACATTAGATTATCTAAAGGGGTTTGAAGTTGATAGGATGTCAACTATGTGTAGGTTTTGGCTTCCTCTAAAGTGCCAAATGGGGGTTGTCAAGGTCCATGGAGAAACACACCATTTTTCTCTATTTCTTCTACTCCATAAACAAGTATTGATGAGTTGTTTCTCTCTATTATGTCAGTTCAATGATTCTAGAGATATCACAAGTTTGTAAATGGTGGGATGTTTTGGTTTCAAGTGGGTCATACATCTATTTTGATGTCCTTAAAGTTGGACTCTAGAGGTATGATAGACAATCTGCCACTAGAAATCATAGAATCTAATCATCAAGGTATTATATGAAGGGGGAAAACTAGGATATCATAAACTGACTGAATCGTGCCTTTCCCTCACTTTGTAGGTGCAAAAACAATGGCATAGTAGGCTCAACAGCTACCGAATAAAAGAAAACCACAAAATATCCAACATAAAATTCAAATGTTTAGTGCAATTTATCAAAGAGAGGCACCTATAGACATCTAAACAACAAATTATAACTAAATTTTGGGATTAGGTCTCAGACTCTGGGTCCTGTAAGTCTGAAGTCGTGAAAGTCATCTACACTTTGGAATTTCATTAGTTAACGAGGACTCTAGTAGCTATCACTTTAGATAACTAATTGCATCATGATTCAAAATGTTAAAAAAACTAAGAAGATTAGAAGCCAAGTTCATAGTACTATGCAAGGTCTTTTTTAAACATAGTTTCAAGTTCTATGGGTGGGGATTAGGTAAATAGGAAGGTATATTGGAAGTCATGGGAACTTTTGTTGGGGTAGTAAATCTAACTTGACAATCATTGAGAATGAACCAACAAAGAGGCTATTCCAAAAAGACAAATGGTTTGAGACTTCTTCTTTTAAGGCCCTTCTTAGCCCACTCCACCTTGATCTTGTTATTGTTAATCATTCTATATTTTTATCTATTTCTTTACTATATTTTTTGTTTTAATATAATATCTATGGTGCAAAATTATATAGAGAAGCTTTTGAAAAATAACTTAAGCATTAATTTCCATTTTAATTCATGTTTAATTTAAAGATACTCTTTAATCAAATTAATTTGAGCAAATTATTAAATTACAAATTTTGTTTCTCCTACAATCATTTTGCATAAAATATGTTTTCACCAAACCCATTTCTCTACCAATTAATAACAAAGTTGTATACATAGAAAGAAAAATAATATGATATATTTGTAATAATTTATTTTCTCTTTTTAATTGCTAAAATTATTATATTTAAATATTAAAATAAAATAAATTCTATTATATTATAATTTTGTTTTAATAATTTTTATATTATTTTTAATTTAAAATTTAAATTCAAAAATTCTTTTTTATCTTGAAAAAAAGAGCTTAAATTTTAATTTTTATCTCTAAAAAATGCTTAAATTTAAATATTGGTCGAATGACATTTAGATTGTAACCACAATAATTAGGGCCTTCTACCATCCAAGTAAATTGAAAAAATTTAAAACACTAACCATTAAAATTATAATAATTTATCATTATAAATAAAAAAATCTTATATTTAAAAAAAAAAATTCAGTAAAATAAAATATATAAATCTAGTTTATATTTAACTTTTTAAATATCTATACAATTATATTGACTATATAAAATGATATTTTAAGTTAGACATTTTTTTAATTATTTTTATATTTAAAATAATTGAAAAAATTAAAATTATATTTATTTTATTTAAAAATAAAAATAAAATTTTTTAGTTTGATAATTTATGTGGCTTTCAAAATTATTGGCATGGTTAATTTATGGCTTGAGTAGCTACTACCAAGGGGTATTTAAGCAATCATATGTGGGAATCACACGGTATTTAACCCGTCATATTTCCATGATCTAGTCGTCTAGAGCTATGATTCAAATCTTTAAAGGCATGAGATATACTTGAATTATAAATTCACATCCAAAGAATATATGTTGAACCATTTCAACTTCCAAATGGAAAAGTCTACATATAGGGGGACCTTGTATTCTTTTTTGGGCAGCGTGTCCTAATTCTGCTTTTACTTGGCTAAGAGTTTGTCTTCCTAGGATGTAAGGAAATAGACTAATAGCCAAAGACTAAATAGGCTAATAGCTAAAGACCAGCTGGTTTTCCTTGAATAACAATAATGAGTCAACTTGCATTAGTAGATAAAAGATAGTGATGGTTGTCCACTATTAGTTTAATAATTGAATTATGATAGGTTTCCCACTGTTTAATATATTCATAAATTATAATTAATTATTTAAATTGAAAAAGAATTATATTTATTACAAAATCATAATAAATTTATTAAATATTAAATGTAATTTTTTAATTATTATTTTTCATATAAATAAATTATAATATATTTAATTCTTTAGAGTAGTTTACTTAATGTAAAATATTATAAGATTTTGGTTGATATTTTTTTTATTAATTCTTATTATATTATCCGTACGAATGGCTATTTAATAATTATTTAATAGTTATAGTGATAGTTAACATAAACATAAATTATCTATGTCAAGCTAATACAAGAGAATTTTAGTTGTCAATTTAACTATTAACAATTAAAAATATAATTTAATAATATATTCATTATTAGGAATTTGGCTTCTGTGATCTATAAAATGTGTATAAATTTTTTTGGTGAAAATCACATGTAAGTAGATTTTACCTAAGTGTTTTGAACCAATGTGGTTCATCATCACCAAAAGATTTTATACACAATATATTCATTGTTATTTATAAAATTTAAGATATTTAAATATTTCATTATTTAAGATAATTTACATTGTATAATATTGTTTATAAAATTTTATTAAATCATACAAAATTTTAATAACTAAAATTTATAATTTTCTATTTATTAATTAGATTTTATAGTTGGAAAATAATTACTTCACCAAATTACTCAATCTAATCTACGAAAAATTTTACATAATATTTTTTAAAGTACATATTATTACAATAATGGCTAAATAACACATTAAATTATGATATACTTAATGTAAATAGGTTTAATTATTAATAACATGCTTTATAACAAATAACTATGTCTTTTAGTTTAATCTTTTGGTTTGATGGATGAGCTCTGTACCAGGCCAACCACCATGACCTAGGGTTTGGTGGTTTTCGCGCAAGTTGCCCTAGGCAGACCTCCCCCCCAAACCGTTAGGCCGTGATCACTCTCCTAGTCAGACTTGAGGCTCACCGATGACAGATTCCAATGGGGGGACAACTGCTCCCCCCATTATAGGCCAGCCTCCCACAGGGGCAACGATAGGGGCTGATACTGACAATTAGCAAAACTCTGGCATGTCTCATGACATCTCAGGGGCGAATCCCAAGGTGCAGCAAAAAAATACATCAGCAGCAGAAGAAGAGAATATCAAGTCAGCAACATGCATTCCGAAGAACCACAAATGAACAATGATCGAGCTCCCAACGCATCACATCAACGAGAGAAACTAGTTCATGAAGGACCATGCATTGATAGGCAAGTTCATGGGTTTCAGGCCCACTGAAAAATCCCTTCGAGGATGGATAGCTTCCAAATGGAAACCCAAGGGCCACACTAACCTTCAGTTGTGTGCTAAAGGCTTCTTCAATACGCTCTTTACATGAATTGAAGACACAAATAGTATCATGGATGGAGGACCCTATTTTTCCAACTCTGCAGGATTATACCTCCGACACTTGACGGAGTGGTTCAAGCCCGAAAAAAAAAAAATCTTACATGGGCCCCAGTCTAGATTCAGCTCTACTCCCTCCCCCAGGACTACTGGGATGAGCTAACCCTCAGAGATATAGGCAATGCCCTAGGGGAATTCATCAAGATAGCAGAGGAAACAAAGATCAATCGCTACGCAACATATGCCTGAATCTGCGTCTACATGAACATAGTGGAGTCGCTACCAGGTGAGGCAAGTCTGCTGCACGAAGACTTTGAATGGATACAAACTGTAGATTATGAGCATATTCCTTTAAGATGCAAAAGGTGTCATCAACATGGGAATCTATTCAGAGATTTCCCTCTAAACAAAAAAGCAGCGATTGAAAATGAATCAAATGATCAAGCATCAGAAGGATTCACGAAGGTAGCAAGCAAGAAAAGGCATAACAAGAGAACTAATAGCTTTGCCGCCCTAAATCAGCTGAATGAGAACGATATTGAACCAGACAACAAAGTCGGGCGCACCTCGAAGGAGCAGCCCCAGTCCTCCAAAGCACAACAAAACAAGATCCCACCAGAGACCTTTCTGAAACCTCAAACCCCTAACTTTGCAGGGGAAAACCCTGCGTCAAAGGGCAAAGAATGGGTGCTGGAGGCGATCCTAGAAGCCATCGAGGAAGAGCCAAAGAGCATTGACCTTGAGGGCCTGTATCTCATAGGGTTAGAGGATGATTTCAATAAGAGGGACTTTCGATTAATATTCAAGCAGTAAGTCCAAAAGATGGAAGAAATCCTTACCCGATCGTAGCAGCAGCTCCCCTCTCTAAGCATTCAGGGGGGGTATGCTCATAAATATAAAATACTTCACGAAATATTCCCACAAAAGAGGTAGGAAAACATTGCTGCAAAGAACAGTAGAAATAGGCAAAGAAGTGGTGGACTCTGGACAATTCCCCAAGTTAACAAGATTCTATGCTTACACCACCAACCCCCCCCAATGAAGATCATCTCATGGAATATAAGAGGGCTCAACAACCCCAACAAGCACCAGACAATAAAGAAAAGAATCATTGAGGAACACCCTTCAATTTTCTACATGCAAAAAACCAAATGTTCCAGCTCCACTCTGGAAACAATCTTCAAAAAGATATGGAAAAGATGCAATACAATAGTAGTAGATGCCAATAGAGCGTCCGGAGGACTCGAAATCATCTGGAACCCCAAAATCATCTCCCTAGAGAACTATCATGCCAATAGGCATTTCATCCAGGGCAACTTTCACCTGATTGGCATAAAAATCCATGGCTTGCTAACGGATGTCTACTTTCCCCAAAATCTCCACCAGAAAACGGAGCTTCTGGACAACATAGCTGAACTCAATAAAAAATATATATCTTCCACTTTGGCTCCTGGGAGGAGATTTCAATATGATAACAAAACTACAGGAAAAGAATGGTGGAAGGATGCATCTTAACCTGGACAGTAATGGATTCAAGAACTTCATCCAAGAAAATCACCTCATTGATCTCCAAACCTCCAATGACGTTTTCACCTGGAATAATAGAAGAGGAGGCACCCACCAAATAGCTTCCATATTGGACAGGTTCCTCATCACGAAATATTTCATCCGCTTGGGGGGTGATCTAGCAGCTACCATCATCCCTACTGTAGGTTCTGATCACTGGTCAATACAACTTCAATAGTTAAGACTTGGTAAGCACGCTCCCAAACCATTCCACTTTGAACACTGCTGGCTTTGACCCCCAGGGATCAAGGACATGGTCTCCGCTTGGTGGTCCTCCCTATCACCTCCGCAAGGAACTAAAATTCTCTAGATCCAGACAAAGCTGAAAATGCTCAAAGGTAAACTGAAGGTTTGGAATATACCCACCTTTGGCAATATCTTCAAATATCAAAGAGAGATGAAGGAAAACATGAAGAAGCTTCAACAAATAATCATCAAGGAAGGACGCTCAGCTGAGTCAGAGAACCAAGAGAAGATATTATCAACTCAGATGGAAGAAAGAAGGAGCCAGTAAGAAATCCTATGGAGACAAAAATCAAGGATCTGCTGGCTCAGAGAGGGAGAACAAAAAAAAAAAAAAATTCACTGCTCCACTATTAAGCACAAGATGCATAACAGAATCATTGTCCTCAAAAACCAAAATGGAGAGCATCTGGAAATGCAAGAGGACATCACGGAGGAGCTGTGCAACCACTTTAGGAACATTCTGTAAGAACCCAATTATCAGAGGCATGAGGCTATCGGAAAAATCACTCAGCACATTCCTAAGCTGATTACGGAAGAAAAAAATCGAATGCTGCTCAAAGCCACCACTCTTGCTACAAATAGTCTTCTAGTTGAAAGCTGGAAAAGCTCCAGGCCCTGACAGATTCACCACCAACTTCTTCCACTTCTTCTGGGATACCATCAGAGACGAAGTCTGGGGAGTAGTGGAGGAATCGCGTACCACTCACTGGCTTCTCTAAGCGCTTAATGCCACCTTCATCACTCCGGTTCCAAAAGAAGACAACGCAGCCTCACCAAGTAAGTACAGGCCCATAGCACTCTGCAATGCCATTTATAAAATAATCTCTAAAGTTATTGCTAACAAGCTGAAGCAACTCCTCCCCATGATCATCTCCCTAGAGAAAACGGGCTATTTTGAAGGCAGGCAAATCCTTGATGGCATCATCCTAACCCACGAGGTCATTCATTCTCTCAAAACCTCCAGAAAACCTGTTATGCTCCTCAAAATTGATCTATCCAAGGCTTTTGACAAGCTTAGTTGGGACTATATAAAAAATGTCCTTTTAGCCTTCGGATTTAGGCACACGTGGGTTCGCTAGATCATGAGCCTCATTATCTCTCTGTTTCTTTCCATTTTGGTCAATGGTATACCTTCTGCAACCTTCAACCCCTCAAGAGGAATTAGACAAGGGGACCCTCTCTCACCCTTCATTTTCATCATCATGGCTGAAGGGCTGGGTCGCCTTCTCAAAAGCTCCATTCACTCAGGTGCTCTACAAGGTATACCCCTCCACAACCTACCCCCCTCCTCCCATCAACAATTTATGGATGACAACATGATCATGGGTTACCCCACAGTCCAGGAAGCCCGTACCCTCAAAGCTCTTCTAGATTCCTTCTTTGAAGCCTCCGAAACTGAGGTCAACCCTGAAAAATCGAAAATATTTTTCTTCCACACCCCCCTCTATCTCAGTGCAACATTTCCCGCATCCTTGGCTTCTTCATCGCATCCTTACCCTTCAAATACCTTGGAGCCTCTCTCACTGACACGATCATTAATCACTCTTCCTAGCAAGCTCTATTGGATAAAATGGAAACCAGACTATCAAACTGGACCCATCGTACTCTCAATATAGCAAGTCGCTTGGTTCTCATCAAAGAAATACTGCATCCCTCCCCATTTACCTCTTCTTGGTACTTTAAGCCCCCAAATGGGTCCTCAAGGCCATGTGCAAATTGCAAAGAAATTTCCTATGGGGAGGTACCAAATAGAAAAACAAATGGGCTTTAGTCAACTGGATGGAAGTGTGTACACCAAAAAGTCATGGAGGACTAGGGCTGCGCGGCCTTGAGCACAACAACAACATCATGGGAGCTAGTATATGGTGGAAATGGGTCTCCAACCCCCACACTCCATGGGCTAACCTGTGGGTATCAAAGTATGCTTGTTCATGGCCTAAGGAGGACCTTATCATATTCAACATAGAGATGGGAGGATCCCAAATCTGGAAAGCAGCAAGTAGCCAAAAGTAGATGATACATATCCACAACTTCTAGGAACTGCGCAACATCACTCAAGCTAGATTCTGGGAGGACTCCTGGCAGCAACTGCCAAGGCTATCCTCCATATTTTATTTGTATTTTAAGAGGGACATGTGTCAACTCCAAGTTGAGCACAAACATACTTACACATTGCCTTCACACTGGGTTGTAGATTACACATCACCTTCACACTGGGTTGTAGAATGAGCCTCTTAACTTAATAAGGTGTCAACAACCTTGGTGCGTAAACATAGGAGAACATGGTTTGTTTATTGCAACTAAGAGACTCTATCTATTATTTCAATGGATAGAGTTCAAAACTAATAGTTTTTGTAATACTTTCCTCAATTGTCATTATGCATTTATGTAATATCCTTATCCTTACTTTCCTCAATTGTCATTATGCATTTATGTAATATCCTTCCAATACTTGTCACTATTGTTATTATGCATTTCTGTAATATCCTTTCAGTTAGCAAAACTCTATGTCAACCAGATAACCAATACCAAAATATTAATATGAGACTTACCTTATCATGATGGCCCTTTTATCAAAGTATTTGCTTACTTGTCTCCTTTGAGATCAACATCCTTTCTAGTCAATTTTTTCCATAAGGGGCTTATACAACTCCCAACTCTATGGAGGTAAAATTATGTCTCGACCCTTTGATGGTATGTTAATGAAAGAGAAATCACGATGCTATGAAGTTTTTCAATGGTAGAATCTTCTCTGTTTATTTGCTATCTTTTGGTTACGTTTTCTGCTTGGGTCTTCTCTGCCCGGGTATTGCTCCTACTCTTAGCAAGAAGATGTTATATTGTCAGAACATTTTTATGTTGGGCCTTCAGCTCCTCATACTTATTCGTATTATTTAATACATGCATATTTTTAACTTGTTTTTCATTTGAGGGTTTACATGTCTATTTCCATTCCTTGTGAACGTTTTCCAGTTTTAACATCCAGTTGTTCTACAGGGTTTTTGGGTTATGAATGCCCTTCCACTTATCTTCGGTTTGTCGATAGAAAATATCAACCTTCTGCTTCGGCATCCGACAGTGAAGTCTCCGTTTTGTTGAGGGTAAATACCGACTTCCCTTGTCTCATGTTGCGAGAGCTCGATTTAGCTTCTTGTTTACGATTTTGAATTTAAGAACTTAATTTAATCTTTAAACTTACCTTTTCCGTCGTGGTTTGACAGGTTTGCAGCGAGGAAAGAACCTTGGCCTCGTTCTGCCCTTCTGTCGATATCCTGGAATATAACCTACTGGTTACCGATTTGGTTATTTTGAATATTTTTGCATTTCATTAAATCTGTGCTTCTTTCGTCTAACGAATGTGTCCTCTATTTACACAAGGAAGTGCTCTGGTGTTTGTTTAAGCTACTCGAACAACTCTCCTTCTAAGACTCTTATGAGCTCTTACAATATTTTAGTCTTTGTTAACCTTTGAGTTGTTCCAGGGTTTAACTATACCTGTCATCATTTAGAGCACTTAATTGTATTAAGGCCTCTAAGCTTTTCTTTTTAATAGAGTTCTAGGTATTATTCGCATAGTCATTAGTTAAGCTTTGTATTTTTGTCTTAGATTCGACAGATGAGCAACTATATTCATAGACTGTATATTCTCCATATATTAATAAGAGGTAGAGTGTTCAATTTTTCCGTTATGAGTATTTTTCATTGGAATTTCAATGGTGTTCAATGGTTGTAGTTAGCTATGCAACATTATCTATTTAAATTTTCTGTCTTTCTTGTAGTTACTTTTATTTAACTCTCTTCCAGCGATATTTGTATTATAAATCTTGTGTATATTCTTATGATTAAAAACGAGGAGACCCTAGACTCAACCCTGATACCCTGGGGTTCTGTCCTAAACTCCTGAGTCTGTCTTTGATATGTTTTGTCCTATTTAGAGAGGTTTAAAAACTCGAGATGACGTTTTTCTTGTAACAAGTTTGTATGTTTTGTTATCGCTGAATTTTCCTTTTCTCCAAAAAGAAATGTATCTATACTTTGTAGTCAAACAAATAATTTCCACCCATATCATTCATACCGTAAAATGTTTATTTTCTGGATTTCACAGTACTGTTTTTAGTATTATGTATAGATTCTTTCTTTCTTTTCATTTCACAATTCTGCATGCAGACCCAAGATACTGTATTCTTCATATTGTCATTTCCATATATTATCACCCTTAACTCTAAGTATGTTCCATACTTACATTTCCAATTTCACACACACTTTCAAACAGAAGTAAATACTTATCTCCAGCCTATAAGCACTTAACTGTTGTTTCCTCCCAACCTTGAGAGAGGCAATCATGTCTTCTTCTCCCTCCGTGCTCTACACCATTTCTTCAAGTAGCAGGAAGATTTATCAAGTTAAGCCTAAGGACTGATGTCCAACTTATACATCTCTTGGGTTCTTAGAGCTCCACTGGCTCTTGGGTTCTTAGAGCTCCACTGGCTCCTACCAGCTCGAGACTGCTCTAACAACCTATCTCTTCTTTTTCTATAGAACCCCTTCCCCTTTTCAGGATTTTCTATTTATTCCCATGGGGTAGGTAAGTGTCAGAACTGCCTTTACCTTTTTTATCATGGTTCTTGGAAATTCTTTTTACTATTTAGTTAAGTGACTATTCAGAATAATTACTCATATTATTTATTTACTTTTTCCAAAAAGATAAAGTTTTTAGTCTTTTAAGTCTTATTAAGGAATAGTTAGTCATATTATTTTAATAATTCAAATGTTTTAAAATAAAATAAATATAATTAGAAAATAAATCATTTTTTACAAAATTGTATTTCAAAATATAAATTCTTATTATTATAAAAATATAATAAGTATTATATAAAATATTATTATTATAAAAACATAATAATTATTATCATTATAAAATAATAAAATTAAAAAAATACTATTAAGTTATAAATAGATAGTCTGATTTAAACATATATCAATGAAATTTAATTTATTATGTACTTTTAAGGAAAACTATTTTTAACCACATAAATAACTTCAAAAAATTAAACACAAAAAAACAATTTTAAATATTAAAGAGATTAAACACAATAAAACATATTTTTAAAATAAATTAAATACATAAAAGTGCTTCTCTGCCCAACTGAATCACATTGGAAATTTGAATCACATGAGAATCTGACTTCGGGAGAAAATATACAACTCAATGTAAAAGACATTGAACGGATGGTGGTTGTGATGTTAAGGGATTGGAAATTTGATATTAGGCATCTGCCAGTAAGACAAGGTTGTCCTATCAAGCTCTTTAGATGCATTAAATTAAATAACGTATAGGATGGAAGTCCGGGCAATTCCTGTGCATGGTTAGACTACTCGATTTTCAATTTGCACTGGATAGTCCCCACACAGATGTGACAGCAACGTACATCGTTACGTGTTAACTGAATCTTGTTGAGATTTTTTGTTTTCAATAAAATAGGCAAAATCTCAGTAGATGACAACAATAGGAATTAGTTCCTAGATTAGCTCCAGTTTGTTGGGAGGGAGTTAATGCATCCTAAATTTGATGTGAGAGGATTTATGAGGCAGTTAGATTCTCTTTTCTATATAACAGGTATCCATACGGATTGTTTTGTGAGAGTGTGTGAGAGTTTGTAATCTCCTGTTTGATAATAAAGATTGCCGATGCCTATGTTGTGTGGACGTAGCCCAGATTGGTTGGGTGAACCACGTTAAACCTCTGTGTCTTATGTGCTTGATTTATTTGTTGAGTATTTAGTTAAATCTGTTGTGCTTCTGATCTCCAACAAGTGGTATCGGAGCAGTTGGAGGCGTGGCGCAGCTGGAGCGTGTGCTGGAGGTGGAGCGCAAAGGCGTGTTGGACTGCGTGCCTGGAGGTGCTGCGCAGAGGGAACTCGGTCCCAAGTGTGCTGCCTGGTGTGCTGCGGAGTGTGTCCAACCTGCGTGGAGGGCGCTATTCAAACCTGCGCGTGGAGGTTGCAGGTGCGTTGATTGGTGCGCACTGCTGTTCAAACTGCGTGAAACCATTAGCGCCGTGACAAACACAGTAAGTCATTGATCATTTAACCGAGAGCTAATATATGGAAATCGACGAATGAGGAGTCGCTGCTCCGTGAGCTAGACAGGTATCGGAATGCCTTCAGTTATTAAATGCCGTTTGAAGAAAAAAGGGGTCGATTTATTTTATTAGAAATCGTTTTGTGTTTCATATTTCATAAAATGATTTGTGAAGAATCGGTTTTTTTTCTGAAGTGGTTTAATTAAAACGATTTTTTGAAGCAGTCGATTTAAAAAGAAAAAGTCGATTTTAAAAGGTTTAAGAATAAATTGATTTTTTGAATTGAAGAATAAATCAATTCATTGGAATGCTCACTTTGAAGTTTGTAAAATCGATTTGTATTGGCTTTGTTTTAAGTTACGATTTAAGTCGATGTTATTACCATTTGCACATGGTATTTTGAAGTGGTGTTTAAAAAAAAAAAAAAAAAAATCGATTTGTAATTCTAATACCATTTGCATATGGTATGAAGTGAAAGGCACTTTAAAGGTGAAGGGTATTTCGACGGCCACAAATTGCCAAATTGGTAGAATTTGATACTGAGTTTTATATATTGTAATTCACAGCAAAAAGTTTGTTTTTTGAAAGCAAAGGCATATAAGTGCATATGGCAGAAATTTGTATGTGAAGTACAAAGGGCAGATATTTGTTTGTTTTTTAAAGGCAAAGGCATTTTTTAAACACAAACTTCATTTATTTAAAGTTGGGTTCTGGAGATTATTGTGTTTTTTGCTGATACAAGATGGCGAAAACTCAAAGTGCCTGTTTTGAAATTGAGAAGTTTAATGGCAAGAATAATTTCGAGATCTGGAAGGTTAAGATGCACAATCTGCTGATTCAACAAGGCGTGGCGAAAGCGCTGTTGGGGAAAAGCAAAAGGCCTTCTTCCTTGACGGAGGATGAATGGGATGAGTTGGATGACAGAGCTCTGAGCGCAATTCGGTTATGTCTGGCAGATGACGTTCTGTTCAACATTGTGTCAGAGAAGACCGCCGCAGGCTTGTGGATGAAGCTTGAAAAGCTCTACATGACGAAATCTTTGACAAATCGGATTCTCCTGAAGCGACAGCTTTATGGTTTGCAGATGAAGGAAGGTACCTCGATTACTGACCATCTGAATGTTTTCAATACTCTATTGGTACAATTACAAAGTCTAGATGTAAAATTTGATTCAGAGGATAAGGCAAAAACTCTATTGTGTTCATTGCCCGAATCGTGGGATCACTTTGTTACTTCCATAAGCTTTAGTACTGCAGACATCCTTGAGTTTGACGATGTGGTTGGAGCCTTGTTGTCTGAGGAGACGAGGAAGAGGTCGAATGCAGACACCTCTACATTAGAGGTAATGATGGCCAGAGGTCGCTCAAGAGAGAGACACTCTGGGGGTAAGCATAGCAACTCTCGTTCAAAGTCGAAAGTGAAGAAGAGCAAAGTAAAGTGCTGGTTTTGTGGCAAATCGGGGCATTTGAAGAAGGATTGCTGGAAGCGACAACAATCTTCTAAAGAAGCTTCATCGACAGAGAAGAAAGAAGCAAACACGACAGATACAGGTTCGGCATCTGGTTCAGGTATGAGCGACGAAGTGTTATCAGTTAATTTGTCAAATCATGATCAACATTGGTTGTTAGATTCCGGTGCATCAAACCACATGTGTATTCATAGAGAATGGTTCAAGACGTATAGATCAATTAATGATGGAGTCGTGTACATGGGTAATGATGTCACATCTAATATTGTGGGAATAGGGAGTATACAGCTGCAAATGTTTGATGGGACAACTAAAATATTAACTGATGTAAGACATGTACCAGATTTAAGGAAAAAATCTAATTTCACTCGGAGCACTTGACACAAATGGATATAAAACTATAATTCAAGGTGGAGTAATAAAAATTTACAAAGGTATTTTACTAGTAATGAAAGCTAAGAAAGTAGGAAATCTGTTTCAGTTAGAAGGAAGAACAGGGTCAGTTCATGTGTCTACGGTGTCTGAACATGACAGTAGTTCCATTCGCCTATGGCATCAAAGGTTGGGCCATATGAGTGAAAGAGGGTTAAAGATTTTGGCTGATCGCAAATTACTTCCTAATCTAAAGTCTGGAAAGTTATATTTCTGTAAACATTTTCTGTTTGGCAAACAAAGTAAGCAAAAGTTTAAAACAGGCAAACATACTAGTAAAGGAATACTTGATTATATCCATTCAGATGTTTGGGGTCCAGCACCTACAACCTCGTATGGTGGCTCGTCATATTTTGTATCATTTATTGATGATTTTTCTAGGAAAGTGTGGGTCTATATGTTGAAAAGGAAGTCTGATGTTTTTACAGTTTTCAAGCAGTTTAGAGCATTGGTAGAAAACATCACTGGTAGAACTATAAAATGTTTAAGAACTGACAATGGTGGTGAGTTTACTTCCAAGGATTTTGAAAACTATTGCAAGGATGCAGGGATCGAGAGACATAAGACCACTGTTTATACTCCTCAGCAAAATGGAGTTGCTGAACGCATGAATAGGACTCTTTTGGAGAGAGCAAGGAGTATGCTGAGTAACGCTGGTTTGCAGAAGGAGTTGTGGATAGAAGCGGTGGCTACAACTTGTTATGTGATAAATCGGTCGCCATCGACAGCGATAGGTTGCAAGATTCCTCAAGAGGTATGGAAAGGTCACCCTTGTGATTATTCTAAACTCAGAGTGTTTGGTTGTGATGCATATGCTCTAGTGCCTAAACATCAGCGAACTAAATTAGATCCAAAATAAAAAAGGTATATCTTTGTTGGGTATGGTGATGGAACAAAGGGATTTAGATTGTGGGATCCTACTACCCACAAAATCATCATCAACAGAGATGTAAAGTTTAATGAATCCTCTCTTGTACAGTTAGATGTAGATAGTAAATTGAAACAGGATGATGTATTTGATTTTCAGCACATTCAGTTTGACAACACTTCTAATGATAGTCATGATGACCATAGTTCAGATACTATTCATGAACAGGTTTCAGAATCAGAACATGAACAGGGTTCAGGTTTAGATCATGAACAGGTCTCAGATACTGATCGGCAAGAAGTTCCTACAGATGGTAGTCAGCCAATTGCGGAAGCACTAGAAACATCCTTAAGGAGGTCTACAAGAATCAAACGCCCTCCGAGAAGGTATGATGATTATGTTACTTCAGTTGCTTTGACAGCTAACGATGATGAACCTCTGTGCTATCAGGAAGCTATAGAAGGTTCGAAAAGCAAGAAATGGAAAGCAGCCATGAAGGAAGAAATGATGGCCTTAGGTAAGAATGGCACATGGGATCTGGTTGAACTTCCGAAAGGCAGGAAAACTGTGGGCTGTAAATGGGTTTTCAAGGTGAAACGGGGTGTGAATGATTCGGAGGACGGATACAAAGCAAGGCTGGTTGCAAAAGGGTTTTCTCAGAAAGTAGGCATAGATTTTCATGAGATTTTTTCACTAGTGGTTAAAATTGTTTCAATTAGAATTGTGTTAGCATTAGTGGCTTTGCTTGATTTAGAGTTGCAGCAATTAGATGTTAAGACTGCATTTCTACATGGAGACTTAGATGAGGAAATATATATGGAACAACCATAAGGGTTTGTTCAACATCGCAATGAGAAATTTGTCTGCAGGCTCAAGAAGTCATTATATGGCCTGAAGCAGTCGCCTCGGCAGTGGTATAAGAAGTTTGATTCTTTCATGTTGAGTCAGAAATATGTTAGAAGTGAATATGATCATTGTGTTTATTTTAAGAAATTGAAAAATGGCATATTCATTATCTTAGTATTGTATGTTGACGATATGGTTTTAGCAAGCAAAAGCATAGAAGAAATCAACAGGTTGAAGGCTCAGATGGCAAGGACATTTGATATGAAAGATCTAGGAGCAGCAAGACAGATTTTGGGCATGGAGATTTTCAGAGACAGGAGCAATGGTAAGCTATGGCTATCACAACAGAAGTATATTGAGAAAATACTTTTGAGATTTGGTATGAATAATGTGAAGCCTGTGTCAGTCCCTTTAGCTTCCCATTTTAAGCTTTCTTCCAGTTTATGTCCTAATACAGATGAAGAAAAGGATTATATGTCTCGAATTCCATATGCTAATGTAGTAGGATGTTTAATGTATGTGATGGTTTGTACTCGACCAGATATTTCACATGCAGTTGGGGTTGTCAGCAGGTACATGGAAAATCCGGGTAAAGAACACTGGTCAGCAGTGAAATGGGTGCTTCGGTACTTGAGAGGCACAAGTAGTTATTGTATCACTTACAATAAGAGTAGTGAATTTGTTTGCTGATATGTTGATTCCGATTTTGCAGGTGATTTGGATAAGAGAAGGTCAACTTCAGGGTACGTCTTTACTCTTGCAGGTGGAGCTATCAGCTGGATGTCAAAGCTACAGAACATTGTTTCTTTATCCACTACTGAAGCATAATACATTGATGCTTCTCATGCTTGCAAAGAAGCGGTTTGGTTGAAAGGTTTGTTTGGTGAATTTGGTAGGTTGCAGGACAACATCAAGTTATTTTGTGACAGTCAAAGTGCAATACATTTGGCTAAGAATCCGGCCTATCATAGTAAATCAAAGCATATACCGATCAAGTACCATTTTGTAAGACAAGTTATCACTGAAAGGGGAGTCTCTCTTGAAAAGGTGCATACAAAGGAGAATTGTGCAGACATGTTCACGAAACCAGTTTTGTTAGAGAAGCTACGCTGGTGTTTGGCTTCTCTTGGCTTGCAGAAGAGATAAAATAATAATAACAGGGCATCAGGCTAATTGTTGTCAAGGTGGAGATTGTTGAGATTTTTTGTTTTCAATAAAATAGGCAAAATCTTAGTAGATGACAACAATAGGAATTAGTTCCTAGATTAGCTCCAGTTTGTTGGGAGGGAGTTAATGCATCCTAAATTTGATGTGAGAGGATTTATGAGGCAGTTAGATTCTCTTTGCTATATAACAGGTATCCATACGGATTGTTTTGTGAGAGTGTGTGAGAGTTTGTAATCTCCTGTTTGATAATAAAGATTGCCGATGCCTATGTTGTGTGGACGTAGCCCAGATTGGTTGGGTGAACCACGTTAAACCTCTGTGTCTTATGTGCTTGATTTATTTGTTGAGTATTTAGTTAAATCTGCTGTGCTTCTGATCTCCAACAAATCTTCCATGTATTTTCCTTACCTGAACTCATGCTTAATAGTCCTTGTGATAGTAGATAATTTCTATTTTTTCTAATCAAATCCCATCCCGATGGACCAGAATAGGTGAAAGCCATTTTCAATTTGCAGCGGATAGCCCCCACATGGACAGAAATGTAGAAAATGTGGTTACGCGTTAATTGAAACTTACATGTATTTTCCTGGCTGAACTGATCATGCTTAACAACGCCTAGATATCTAGAACCACGGTGCTTTGCAAAGCAAACTCTTTTTATAAATACATTTAATACAGGTATTTATGCACTCCATCACCCAATTGATGAACTCAATCCTGAAACCAAGATGGGTCACGAGAAGTTGAAGATACATCCAACTGATTATGTCATACGCTTTGGAAAGTTCTGTTTTTATAATTGATCTTTTCTTTTTCAATTTATTTTCAGACTGTGGATGGTCTCTTGAGCCACCCCAACGGTCTTCTGAATTTGTCTTCTCTCTAAAAAGCCAAATTGTTCCAAGGAAGTATTGCGAGAGAGAAAAGGTTTTAGGCGAATAGCTATCATTTTTGCAATGATTTTAGATATGTACGAGCAGAGAGAGAGATAGGTCTGAAATCATGGAAAGATTTCAGATCCTTCTTCTTGGGGATGAGGCAGAGGAAAGTGGACTTGAAAGGTTGATAGATGGTTCCTGTGAGTCTCGACTCTTCGACTACGGTAAGAAGATCATCTCCCAGTGTTTCAAAAAAATGTTGGAAAAATTCCATTGTCCAACCATATGGCTCTGGACTCTTGTCCTTCTGCATTTCCTTGAGGATACCCTCCACCTCCTCTTTCGAGACAAACTCCATAATGCTGTCATTCCCTTCTTCATCAATATATCTGGGGAAAAACTGAACAACCTTGATCACTTCAGCTATAGATGCCTTCGCAGGGGCTTTGAACAAAGTTTTGACATGTTTCACTCCTAAAGAAGATAAGTCTTCGAAAGATTGTGCCATACTTCCTTCCTCCATCTCCATTTCAATATCACAATCTTTATTATAGAGAGAGATGAACATTTTATTAAACAATGCAATCTTTCTCTTTATTTTTCATTTTTTAATTACAAAAGATAGTTTCATAAAATCAAATGCATTATTAGATAAAACAAATACATTAAGGTGCTTATTTCTTAAAAAATGTATTTTTTCTTGATTGCCCAATAAATTGGAAGTAGCTGATTTTTGTGTCCTTCTTGGTTGCCCATTTGTCCCACTTAATATCAATGACATTGAATTAATTAAATCTATGACATTGAATTAATTAAATCTAGAATATATATATAGCTTGCAACCGTTTGTAACGAAGTTGCTAGTTTTTTCATTATATGCAATTGGTAAGACTTACTTGAGATCATCCCTGTCAAATTCTTGTAAGACATATTAAACCATAATCCTGTATATTGTTTCAGCTACTCTACAGAGTGGCGTTTCTCAAGGAGGAGGAAAACAAGGCCGCGGCAACAGGCCTTTAACTTGGCAAGCGGCTCTTCAAAGTTATCGCAGGTGAAATCAACTTTATATCATATGGATGACAGGTAGAAAGCAAGTGGAATATTTTTTTCCACAAGGAAACAAAAAATTGCACATTTGCTATTTCATTAAAATCAAAATATACAAATAATACAATTTTTGGCATTATGCCAAGCTAGAATATAAACATAAAAATATGAAAGGTTGCAATGATTTCAATTTCAATTTCAAAAATGTTGTTGGTATTCACCTTACGTATATCAGGTAATCATCAAATGCGTGTATTAAAAGTATTTTTTTTTTTTTTTATTATGTGTTTTGTTCACATCCATGTTGTGTTTTCCATGAATATGTAATACTTCCATATTCTCAAAAATTTATGTAATTGAAGAAATCTTTATTGCTAAAGATTTAGGGCCAGTTATATAATTTACTAATCTCCAAAAATCAATTAATATACTAAAAAAATTGTAAACACTCCTCCTTTCTAGACATTCATGCAAAGCACAGGATGGCCTGTTGGGGACATTTCAGATTATGAATGGGATGGCCAGAAATCTGGTCAAACTGAATAATTGACTTGGCTTTCTCAGTTTTTAGAATTAATTAACCTTTATTTCTGTTCATCAAACTTTAAAATATTTTTGATACCTCATTTTTTCAACAAACTTTAAAATATTTTTGAGGTTTACACTGAAATTAAATTCAACTGTTTTGAATAACCATAACTACTTGTTCACCAAACTTCAAAATAACTGTTTTGAAATAACCACAACTACTTGTTCACCAAACTTCAAAATATTTTTGAGGTTTACACTAAAATTAAATTCCCCTGTTGTTTTGAAATAACCACAACTACTTGGTCCATTCATAATCATGTAACATTGTGTTTTATTACACAAACACTTTCATTTTAATTCAACTCTCAACCACAACCACAAAGCAGGGCACGTAGAGAATATTTTCCCAATATTGCTTTTTATTACACACCATTCATAAGAGGCACCCAAACCTCAATAATAAGGGATTTATGAGTCATGTGAGTCCAATGCAAATTGAAAATGTAGTCTACCCATCGGGAGGAATTGGCTGGACTCCCGCCCATACGTCTATACGTTATTTAATGCATCAAAAAAGCTTGATGGGACAACCTTGTCTTAGATATCAAATTTTTAACGTGTAGTCTATACAGGAAATATTTTGGCTTAGAATCCAGCAAAGATTTTGAAAAAATTCGGCAAAGATTTTATCATAATCTTGTTTACAGTTGTTAAACTTTAGTACTTTGAGTGTTCTAAGAGTTTTTGATAGCGCTGAATCCATTTCTACTATCAAAAATGGATTCCAACCACTCCAACCACTTGATTTTTTGAATTTTAGTTGACCAGCAAAAAAACTGTCATCTGGGCTATTCCGTTGCCTAGATAGACAACTCCAATTTTTAATCCCTTAACATCACCACCTTCTCTTTGTGGCTTTTATTATGGTTTTTGGCTTTTTCATTGAGTTGCACATTTTACTAAGTCAACTTTCAATGTAATCAATTGTGTGTCTTATTTATTTAATCTATTTGAAAAAATATTATATTATATTAGTTCGGCCGAACTTTTTATTATAATTCGGCCCAAATTTTTGTTGATAAAATACTTTGATAAAATGGCCATCAGGATAAGGTAAGTCTCATATTAATATTTTGGTAGTGGTTATCTGGTTGACACATAGTTTTTCTAACTAGAAGGATATTACATAAATGCATAATAACAATTGTGACAAGTATTTGAAGGATATTACAGAAATGCATAATGACAAATGAGGAAAGTATTTCTAAAATTGTTAGTTTTGAACTCTATCTATTGAAATAATATATAGTCTCTTAGTTGCAATAAACAAACCAGGTTCTTCTATGTTTACCCACCAAGGTTGTTGACACCTGTCCCTCTTAAAATAAAAATAAAATATTCTTTAAATAGAAAATAAATGTTTGCAATAATAAAAAGAAAAAAATATATGTAGACGTGTCAGTAAGATGTTTAAACCTTATAGTTTCAAAACTATTTGAACACATGATTTAAATAAATAATTTGAAGATATGCGTTAACTAATTTATGTAGATATCAAATTCATATATATCTATATATAAAAAAAAATGTTAAAAGAAAATACTTTTAATTTTTTTTGGACTTACAAGTTAAAATTATGTAATCTCTTTTTGCACTCTAAAATAAGTTTGCATCTAAAGAAATTTGATCCTTCTACACGCTCATGTTAAATCTCTGCTTAAGATAGATCAATGTTGTTTTTTAAAGTTTTTGTTTAGACTTATTAGCTTGTTCTATTTTGAGGAAATAAAATGCTACACCTTTTGCTTTTTGTTGTTAATTTCCCCCACTCTCAAGTATCAATTTTATAGTGAATTTTCAAATCTCATATTGTCATCTATCTTGTCTTAAACTCTATTCTATTATTTTTTATTTAATTTTCTATGTAAAAGGAATTAAGAAAAACATCTCAAATATAATTATTTAACATTTTTAATATACAAAATTGTCTTTCAAAATATAAATTATTATTATTATAAAAACATAATAATTATTATCATTCTAAGATAATGAGATTAAAAAATACTATTAAGTTATAAATAGATAGTAACATTTAAACATATACCAATTACAAACATTGTTTTGTAATGAAATTTAAAAATTTGTTACGTACTTAAAAAAAAACCATTTTTAACCAATGGCTTAAAAAAAATTAAAAAATTAAACACAGGAGATTTTTTTTTAAATTAAAAGAGATTAAACACATGAGAACATTTTTTCAAATAGATTAAATACATGAGAGCGCTTCTCTGCATGTGCCAGGGCAATTGAATCACATTGGAATCCGACTTCCACATAAAATGTAAACTCAATGAAAAAGGGAAAAGCCATAATAAAAGCCACAAATGGAAGGTGGTGTTAACGGAGGAGAGCAGGAGAGGTGATTAGAAATTTGATATTTTTGGATGGATTAAATAACGTATCAGCTAGGAAATAAGGCTTGCTTACAAGGATCCATGTCACATGGATGCATTAAATAACGTATAGGCTGGTAAATAAGGCTTGCCTACAAAGATCCATGTCACATCCAACAACTCACGATATAGAACGTGCGCATTTAATTGGAACAATGGTTTGAATTTGAATTTTAAGTTCAAATTTGAAAACCCACCCTCAAAATTTTAATTTCTATAATAGTGACCCACTGGAGAGTGCAAAATTTTAATTTCTATAATAGTGACCCACTAGAGAGTGCAGCGAAAGATGATCTTGTGGTGGCAGTGAGGGTGGCGATCATGGCAAAGGCGAAACTAATGCCAACGTATCAAGTCCTCAGTGCAGTGCCAACATTGTTTTTGAGATGCAGGGGACTTTACTTCAATTTCCATTCTCAGGCATTGCGCTCACTGCTATAGTGTGGGATACTAGCATTGTGTGGTGAAGTGCCCATGGGATGATAAACATTGTGTTGATTATGGGGTGTGACCTAAGTTCCGATACAGATAAAGATATTCCATCTGCGCTCACTACTACAGTGTGGGATACTAGCATTGTGTGGTGAACTGCCCATGGGATGATAATCATTGTGTTGATTATGGGGTGTGCCCTAAGTTCCGATACAGATAAAGATATTCCATCAATATTTTTGTATACAGTAACAGAGCTGCATCAGCAGCTTGCAGAGTGCCATGGCCTGTTTGGTCCCTGTGGCAATTTACAGTCTTTTAGACACATCAATATGTACATGGCTTCCACTACAGGCATCCTCATGCAAGGTTACACAATAACATTGATCCTAATGTGGAGGATGGCTTTGTCGTTTTTTTTTTGTTTTGTTTCGACACATTGTTTTTTTAACCACATAGTAGAACAAACATTTTTTCTGACAGGTGTAGTCATAAATTTTGAGCAAACTATAATGAAGTAAACTGAGAGAGAAATTCAGAAATGGTTGTGGTTGTATTTTGGTTTAAAAAATTACATATGCTTAGCACAAATTGGATGTGATTCTGTCAATACTATCTTTAAATTTTAGAAAGCACTTAACTGCAAAGCTAAACATAGTTCATCTAAAATTATTTAAATTTATTCCAGTTTTAACTATATATTTCTTCGAAAAACTTATTTCTTCTCCAACTAAAAATTCCCTTCTTGTTGTCTTTTTCAATTTATCTTCCAATATCCACCAAAATATATGATTTATTCATCTACTTTTTGTTATATACAATTTATGACTTGGGAAACAAGTGGCAAAATGTTAAGACTCAAACTGTTGTTGATTATAGCACCAACAACAAGAAAATAAGCATTTTGTTGAACTTCCATTAAAGGAGAACATATACATGAGGATGACTTCAGTCCACCAGATTAACTTAGTCCAGAATTGCAATTGAGTGTTTTAAGATAGAAGCTTGTTGTAATTTTATATGCAGAAGAGGAAGGAAAAATCCTGCTTAACTATGGATAAGAAATCGAATAAGTAATATGTAAATGCTTTACTTATTTTTACAGTTGAATTTATATTATATTTTATAAAGCACTTTATTAATAATTAAACAATTTATATTAATTATATCATAATTTAATGTGTTATTTAGTCATTATTGTAATAATATGTACTTCAAAAAATATTTTAAAAATATTGTGTAAAAATTTTCTTAGATTAGATAAATTAATTTGGTGAAGTAATTATTTTTCCACTGTAAAATCTAATTAATAAATAGAAAATTATAAATTTTAGTTATCAAAATTTTGTATGATTTAATAAAATTTTATTAATAAAATTTTACAATGTAAATTATCTTAAATAATAAAATATATAAATATCTTAAATTTTATAAATAACAATGAATATATTATTAAATTAAATTATTTATTTTTAAAAATTAAATTATTTATTTTTAATAATTAAATTGAAAACTAAAATCCTCTTGTATTAGTTTTGTATTAGCTTTATATAGCTTGATATAGATAATTTATGTTTATGTTAATTATAGCTATAACTATTAAATAATTATTAAATAGTCATTCCTACTGATAATATCATAAGAATTAATAAAAAAATATCAACCAAAATCCTATAATATTTTACATAGTATTTTTACATTAAGTAAACTACTCTAAAGAATTAAATATATTATGTTGAAAATGCAACAAGATAATGAGCTTAGTGAAAAGAAGTCGCCTTCACTAAGTGGGCCCGCAAGCTATTTTTGGTGCAAAGTCTATTTTTAGACTATGTCTATTTTTAGACATATGGATCATGTTCTATGAGTTGCAAGATGCTAAGGGCATTATAGGGGTCAAGTCGGTGCATGGACCAAGGAAATGATTGCCAGTCTAAAAATAGATATGTCGAATATTATTAGCTCTTAATAATATTTGGACTATAAACATTATCTTATCCTCTTGCAACACTTCAGTTAAGTGCACAGATGTGGCACATGCAGCTGACAGAAGGAATTATGTTATTCCTAGGGTTTAGTGGAGCTATTGCATGGAAGACTTCAGTTATAACTCAGGTGACAAAGTTTGGTCGAGTTGATTGAGGAGTTGATGGAGTTGTGTTCAGTTTAACTCAGTTAAACATAGTTGAGCTAGTTGTATCTAGTCTAACTGATTGATACACTAGTGAGAGTGGTGTGAATTAATTCACTAATTATTAACTCATAAATCAAATAAAGAATACATCAGTTAACTTCAGTGCATGGACAGTTTCAGTGGAGACCAGTGCAGAGGTAGGTGAAAGAGCTAGTGTGACTATCAATTGTGACTATACTGGTGCATGAGTTTGCACCACACATTGATGGAGATTCCAATGAGGATTGCGCAGTGCATACCAGGTGGATTCGAACTTGGATCAAGCTATTATTCATCTTGGATTGTGCAGTAGAGGTAGGCTAACAGGTGGAGAAGATTGGAGCATGTGTTTTGCTAGATCTGAGCTTGTGTAGTGTGTAACAATTGGAGATTGTACTGAGAGCTTGTGAGGAGTTTGTACAATGATTGTTACATGAACTCTATTATTATAATATACAAATAGTTTGGGGTTTTCAGCTTTAAGATTTCCCATAAATACTGTGTTTATATGTGTGATTGTTTATGGTTTTAATGTGCGCATGCGATTGTTTATTTTCTGCAATTAATGATCAATCGTAGAAGAGGTTATGTATTATGCATGAAGCTCAAATAGTGTGTGATCAGGATAATCTCGGTGAATAATTTAATAGTTATTCAAATTTCTACATGGTATCAAAGCGATATTTATAATTGGAGCAATTACAGAACATTGAAGCGGTTGAGTTTTGTGCTGGTGGAATTCGAATTTGCAGCAGTGTTTTCTTGGTGTCGAAGTTGAGATGTCTTTAAACGGATTGCGATTGGAGTATGCCCTTGAGGGCAGGACAAATTATATTGCATGGAGAGACAGGATGGAGGCAGTGTTAGATGACAATGGGTTGAAGGAGTTCATAGATGCAGAAGTCCCAAAACCTACTTCTAGCGATGCTGCCGCACTTGACGCATGCAAAAGAAGACAACAAAATGTCGAAGGATTCTATTGGAGGGCATGAAGGATCACATAGTGTCCAGCCTGCATGGTAAGGATTCTCCATTCTTGATGTGGAAAGCCTTGACAGATTTATTCCAAAGCAAGAGCGACTAGAGGAAGTTGGCGCTCAAGGATAAGCTCAGAAACATAAAGATGGAGAAAGGCGACAGTATGCCCAAGTACCTCACAAAGTTCGTCCAATGCAGGGATGAGCTGGGAAGTGTGGGGGTGACTGTAGATGACGAGGACTTGGTGAGCTTGGCTCTCCTTGGGCTTCCGAAGAGTTGGCATTCCTATCAGGACTCTGTCAATGGTCGGGAGAAATTGCCAGGATGGGAGCGACTTTGGTCGGATCTTGTGCAAGAGGAGATAAGGCGAAGTACCAGGGACAGATCTTCATCAAAGGCATCTGATGAAGAGAATTGCACTTTGGCTGCCAAAACAAAGAAGGGGAAGATCAAGAAATCTTCTCAATCTAGTGCGAAAGACAAGAAGCAGGACATGTCCAAGGTGAAGTGCTTTCACTGTCACCAACATGGACATTATGCCACAAATTTTCCGCAGAAGAAGAAAAATAAGTAGGCTGCTGGATCTGCAGCTGGAGAGGCCTTAGCCTTGCAGTTTGAGCTGGATTTTTCGCTGATCGCATGCTTGGTCTCAAGTGTGATGGGTTCAACGTGGTTTCTGGACAGTGGTGCATCTTTTCACATGAAAGGAGATCGAGATTTGTTTACTGATCTGGATGAGAAAGATCTTGGAGTGCACATTGAGATGGGTGATGATGGTAGATACAGTGCGACCGGTATCGGTACCATTTCCTTTGAGAGGGAGTCTGGTAAACCCTTCGTATTGAAGGAAGTGATGCATGTTCCGGGATTAAAGAAGAATCTTATCTCTGTGGCAATGTTAGAAGACAAGGGATATGATGTTATCTTTAGCGAGGGAAAGGCTTTCCTGCACAGTAAGGTTCGAGTTAAGAACCTCTATCAATTGCAGGTAGATGGCTGCGCAGCAATGGCAGGCAAGGCAGAAGGAGTGGTGAGCCAGGATGATGGCGAGTTGTGGCACCAGAGATTGGGCCACTTTCACCATGGAGCTTTGAAGATACTGCAACAGATTTCTACTGGGCTTCATAAGGGTACTCTTGCGTAGTCAGATCAGTGCAAGGGATGTACCTTGGGAAAATTTGTGAAAGCCACCTTTCACGAGAAGGATAGTCGCACCACGAGGATCCTTGAGAGAATTCACACAGACGTGTGTGGACCTTTCTCAGTAGCTTCGACAACAAAGCACAGGTATTATGTGATCTTTGTTGATGATTTTACTCGGAAGTGCTGGATCTTCTTCATGCAGAAGAAGAGCGAGACATACTCAAAGTTATATGAGTTCAAGGCTCTGGTTGAGAAAGAATTGGGGAAGCAGGTGAAGGATCTTAGGAGCGACAATGGTGGTGAATTCATCTCTGGCGAATTCAAGGACTTTTGCAGCACAGAAGGAATACGAAGAGAGCTCATAGCACCTCATAACCCACAGCAGAACGGGGTTGTTGAGTGGAAGAACAGAATGATCGTGGGTGCTGCACGGGCGATGTTGCATGATCAGGGCCTTCCCATACACTTGTGGGCTGAGGCATGCAATACTGCAGTATATGTGCAGAATCGTTGTTCTCACAAGATACTTGGCATGAGTACACCCGAGGAGGCGTTTTCTGGTAAGAAGCCTGATATTTCCCATTTGAGGATTTTTGGTTCACCTGTTTACATTCATGTGACGAAGGATGCCAGGAAGAAGCTGGAGCTGACTGCAGAGGTTGGGATATTTGTGGGGTACACTGATACACCCCACAACTATCGTGTGTATTTTTCTGCATACGCAAGATCGCAGCACGGATATCAAATTTCATGAGGAGAAAGCCATGAAGTGTTCGCTTGAGAGGGAGCCACACTTGCATGCATATGAGGAGCTATTAGTTCCTAAGGATGAGCCTTGGGATGTGGATTAGCCACAAGAGGAGGTTTATGGAGTGGAAGAAACCACTCATGCAACACCAACCATCAGAGGGCGGAAGTGCACTACAGAAGCTGAGCGACTGAATCTTGATACAGAGAAGATTGTAGAAGCACCTACATCACAGCGCAGACAGAGACAATCACCTGACCGATATACTAGATACCTGGCTCTGATGAGCAAGTGTATCGTGACAGAACTATCCTCTTTCGAGGAAGCTGTGGAGGACCCTGCATGGGTAGATGCCATGATCGAAGAGTATGATTTGATCGTCAGAAACAGTGCATGGTATATTGTCCCAAGACTGAAGGGGAAATCAGTGGTAGGTTCAAGATGGATCTACAAAGTGAAGCAGGCAGCTGACGGGAGTGTGGAAAATTACAAGGCAAGATTTGTTGCCCGAGGCTTTTCTCAGATAGAGGGGATCGATTATGAGGAGACCTTTGCACCTGTCGCAAGGTATTCTTCCATACGCTCAATTCTTGCTCTCTCAGCGCAGATGGGGTGGCACATCCATCAGATGGATGTGAAGACTGCGTTCCTCAACGGAGTCATTGAGGAGGAGGTGTACATAGAGCAGCCCGAAGGTTTCGAGATCTAAGTGATTCACATCTCATGCTGTGCTCAAGAGAGCGCTGCCAGAAGAAGCAAGCACCTCGTGCTTGGTACACTCGGATAGACAGCTACTTCACCGGGCTTGGATTCTCCAAGAGGGAGGTGGATCCAAACCTGTACCAGATTGTGGTGGAGGGGAAGCTGTTGATCATCGTACTGTATGTAGATGATCTGATTTTGACTGGCGACGAGCAGTTGATACTTTCATGCAAGGAGGATCTCGCACGAGAGTTTGAGATGAAGGACCTGGGCATCCTTCATTATTTCCTGGGATTGGAGATTTGGCAGCGCAGCGGAGGACTGTTTGTTTCTCAGGGCAAGTATGCCCGGGACCCCGGAGATACCGGAGAAGTTTCAACATGCATGGTCGCAAGTCTGCTGATACCCTCCTTCCTAGAGGTAACTGTGACGAGGATGCTACTTGAAAGTAGGTAGTGGATGCCAGTTTATCGACAGTTGGTGGGGTCGCCATGTATCCGGTCAATACATGACCCGACATATGCTATGCTGTTAACCAGATTTCACAAGCTATGGTTAAGCCTACCAAGCTCTACTGGAAGGTAGGCAAGCATGTATTGAGATATCTCAGAGGCACATCGGGATATGGATTATGGTACAGACAATCGGATGAGGTGAGGCTGTATGGCTTCACGGATGCAGATTGGGCAGGGAGCCCAACAGATAGAAAGAGCACATCTGGAGGGATTTTTAGTATCGGGTCAACAACAGTTTCTTGGTACAGCAGGAAGCAGAGATCCGTGGCACTCAGTTCAGCAGAGGCCGAGTATATGGCAGCGAGTTTGGCTGCATGCAAGGCTATATGGATGAGGAAGATCCTGGTTGGGTTGTTCGGTTCACACTTGGAACCTACTGTGATTTATTGTGATAATCAGAGTTGCACCAAACTCTCTGCTAATCCAAACATTTCATGATAGATCCAAACACATTGACATCCGTATCATCATATCGATATTGTGTGTAAAATGAAGGTCATGTTATTTCTTTCTATACATTCTACCTGAAATCAGATGATGATATTCGACGAAGGCGCTCACCAGGAGAAAATTGAATACCTGTAAGGTGGATAGGGGTTGTAGATAATCCATATCTTGCTGAGAGGGAGTGTTGAGAATGCAACAAGATGATGGAGCTTAGTGAAATGAAGTCGCCTTCACTAAGTGGGCCCGCAGGCAAATTCTGGCGCAAAATCTATTTTTAGACTATGTCTATTTTTTAGACATATGGAGTATGGTCCGAGGATTGCAGTATGTTATTCTTGGAGTATTGGTCATGTTGGTAAAAATAGATGGGACTCTATTTTTTGGACCTATAGGTCGAAGTCTATTTTTAGACTGCCTCTCCTTAAAATAGGGAAGTCAAATATTATTTACCCTTAATAATATTTGGAATATAAACATTATCTTATCCTCTTGTAGCACTTCAGTTAAGTGCACGGATGTGGCACATGCAGCTGACAGAAGGAATTACGCTATTCCTAGGGTTTAGTGGAGCTATTGTATGGAAGACTTCAGTTAGAACTCAAGTGACAGAGTTTGGTGGAGTTGATTGAGGAGTTGATGGAGTTGTGTTCAGTTTAACTCAGTTAAACATAGTTGGGCTAGTTGTATCTAGTCTAACTGATTGATACACTAGTGAGAGTGATGTGAATTAATTATTAATTAATTCACTAATTATTAGCTCATAAATCAACTAAAGAATACATTAGTTAACTTCAGTGCATGGACAGTTTTAGTGGAGACCAGTGCAGAGGTAGGTGAAAGAGCTAGTGTGACTATACTGGTGCATGAGTTTGCACCACACATTGATGGAGATGCCAATGAGGATTGCGCAGTGCATACCAAGTGGATTCGAACTTGGATCAAGCTATTATTCATCTTGGATTGCGCAGTAGAGGCAGGTGTTTCGGGGAAAATCACCCTAGAGGTTTGTTGGGTTAAAACCTCCACAGATCAGGGCATGCTATTCAGAAGGACTCACACACAACCATACTTGAATGCTAAAAAATAGGTAGTAACGATGGTAGAACTCACCCGTAGTCCTTCGTTCGATGTAGATCCCGCGGGGTCCAAACCCCCAGCAACCCTTCTTCCTCCTTCAACCTGGAAAACAAGAAAGAACGTGCACGGAAACCTAATTGTACAGCATATACTTCTTCTAAACGTTAGTGCAATCCATGTGAAACATTATATAAACCATAAGAAATGCTTAATAATCAATATTTTCACATATACAAATAGATATTAACACGTAAGTTCAGGAACAAGATGGTTATTCATTATTACGAACAACATGTGCAAAAATAAAGAGTGGAGAGATCCCCTGAATCCTTCCACGATCTTCGAGCAGACCGTCGTCCGAATTCGTCCCACCCTTGCCTCACTAATATTCTTCCAAGACTTGTGCACTCGAGATGGCATATAAATGGATGAACATCTCCAGGAAACAAGGGTTTCCTGTAATAAATCAGGGAAAGTGCAGGAGGCACGGGGATTCAAACTTGAACTAGGATTCCAACAGAGTATAATGTCTATAAAATTTCTCTCTCCCTTAGGCCATGCACATGAGGGGCTTTTATACTCCCTCAAAGTAGTTTCATCAGTTGGAAACAGTTGGCCACGTGCTGGGGTGGTTGAACTACTGGAGTAACCATCAACCTAGCCCGAAAATAGGGATTTTTAATATATTTTTTAATGATTTTAATGGCATACACGGGAAAGTACATGTGGACTCGCGTATACACGCAGAAAAGTCTGGGCGTATCCGCGTATGGGAATTTTAACACTGTTTTTTAGTGAATTTTGTTCAAGTTTGTAGGAACGGGTGCCCAAAGCCATAAATACAATCATGAATCACCTGAGGGTGAAAATGATGCTATAAAAGATGCCCCCTAATATATGAGGTCAAAAGGGGTACATGATGGCCGAAATGTATTATGCACATAGAAAGAACTTCGCAAGGACAAGAGAGGACTTCACCAGATTTCAGCCTGCCAAAAACCAATGAAAGAAAACATAGAGTCAACTCATGCTGAGGCGGGCATACCCATGCTCAGTAAAAAATACACCATATGGAAAGTACATAATAGATCCAAAATGTATACAAGTATAGCTGAACTAAAAGTACACAATGGATCATCTGAGCATGGCCCGGAAATATAAGTCTGAATCAATGTCCAAGTATCACATATAAAAAGTTGATCAATAATGGTGCAACTGGATGTCTGATCATATAAGTAACTGAATCTCTAAGTACCAAATCATAAAGGCTAGATCGCATGGTACTATCACGCAACTCGGGAGCCAACATATAAGATGCAGCTGTACTGAACTGCAACATATAAGGGTGAACGACATCACTGGCAGAAACTGAATGGACTATCAAAAGTGAACCGAGAAATGCTGATGCAACCCGAGGTCTTCATCGATCACAACGGCACAATTCTACACAATGGGAATAAATGAGCTGAAGTCGACCATGTGAGAAATCATTGGATTACCGATCAATAATGTATACCGTTAACCAACGCGAGACAACCCACCAATAATTAAAATGAGTGTCAAGGTGCCCCAGTACAATCTAACAAGTGCGAATGAATGAGTTGAAGTCGAACACTTGAGAGAATCTATCAATCAGGAGGTAATGATGAATCCCCACTATCGATAGCGAAGAGTCTGCCACTGATGACTGCAAACCCTAAGGTACTGAAAAAAAAGACTCTAGACCTTATTCCTAGAGCAATGAGTCGGAGTCGATGGGAAAAGATCTGCTGGAAGGAAGGCATTAAGGCATCCCACATCAGTCCAGCGCGAGTGTAACCCGCAGGCCAAGATTTGGAAGGAATGGGACGAAGTAGAGTGATGGAACCAAAACCGAAGTACGTTTCCGACATGCACAAGATGAAGCTAGTGCACGGAAGAAACCCTCTGAACCAACCAATAATGAAAGCTGACACAGAGGCGAGAAATCCACCGATAGGGTCAAATGGAAATCAAGGTACTCCACGAATCCCAAGTGTGATAATGTGTGCTGACGTCGAACACAGGGGAAACCACTCAGTCAAAGACCCATAATGATGATCAAATGCTGAGCACAAGGTCACCTATCAATGATGGAAATAGGGCTAGGGTGCAGCTCTAGGTTTTCTCTCAGAGCAATGTGTCGTAGTCGATAAGAGACAAACCTGCTAGTAAGAAGTCAATGGAGACCTTCTTAAACCAGCACGAGCAAAGGACCAAAACATCTGATGTGATAGAACAAGACCGAGAAGGCTGACTGAATAATGAGTCAAGAGACACCGCAGAATGGCCAACTCTGGTTAGACTTCCCTTGAACAAAAGCATGACTCGTGATGACCATGGCAGTAAAAAGTGACACTGTATAAGTCTATTATGCAGGAGGCAGAACAAACTCTCCATATGATTGGAAGAGATAACCAACTGGGGGAGGACTGACTAGTGAAACAAGGTAAAGGCTGAACCTAAGTCAAAACTAAAACCATCCCAAAATGAAGGAAAGATATAAGTATATATGCTTTGTTCAAGGGCGACAAACTGACACTGTACTGCCATCAAATAACGAAGTTACATCCCGTTCCTTCTCTTTTTGTTATATTTGATTTTTTTGTCTTTTTCATATAATAAGCCTGAAAAAGAATAAAAGAATGCTATAGTACTATGGATAGAACGAGTATCAAGAAACAGATGCACTAGTTCTTGGGATTGGAACGATCCTATGCTCAATGCAAGGTGGCAGAAACTGGTAAGCGATACTCAGAGGAATGTTCCATCCATGGGTAAAAGGGTGTCAAGTCGTGATAGCTAAGTGCATGCAATGGTTTAACTTGTACAGATAGACAAGGTCAAAAGTTGGCTTAAACATTGAGTCCAAATGAAGCTGGCTAAAGGCCAGGATAAACAAGTAGCCAATATGCAATGCAGTAATACAACTCAACAACACCAGGGAGCCTCTAGGGTAATAGCCAGAAAAATGATAGTGATGAAGAAGAAGAATGAAGCTTCAACACATAAGTCATGGTAGGACTAAAGAGGACTCCCGAGCCTACATAAAACGTAGCATGGAGAACAAGTGATAGCGAGGAACTAACTAGGAAGCCCATGTAAAGGAAGGCTCTACCACCAAGTCATGATTAAATAATCGGCAAGTGAAAAGGGTGTAATACTCATGACCTGATGGGATCGACCCTATGGCAAGTGATCTGAATGGAGGCTAGTATGAAAAATGCAATGGAAAGTGAATTCCCTAACCTATATGCCAGTGAAGATCATATACCTGCCATGACGGGCCAGCAGTCATGGATCAAAAACTGGGAAAAATCTCGAATTCTTCAAAATGTACCTGAAAATATACCAAACTGGGCACTTCCAAGCATCCAGGTTATGCAGCTTAAGATAGATTGAAAAAATAAGCATAACAAATTTTTGTGAAAATTTTCAACTTTTTGGGCATAAATAGGCAAATTACCTCATATTTGGTTCATTATTACATTGCTGATTTGGAAAAAAGTGCTCTGGAGAAAAAAAACTTCTTTCGTCAAAACAGGAGCAACCGACCGTCAATCTTCACTGAATTTGTCAGGTAAGCTCATCAACCATCCTTGCTATTCATTTTGTCCGTTCATAAATTAAAATTTAGGAATTTTCACCGTAGAATCTCTTGCTAAAAATCACGGGTTTGCGCATACGCGGGTTGGTAATGACCAAGTTGCGTATACACGCGACTGTGCACAAATAAAGTCACGTATGCGCAGCCCAATATGAAAAATGCGTAGCTAATGAATGGATTATTGAAATTTTACAGGATGACTATATCATGGAGAGAGCGCGAACACAGTGCAATAGACAATGAAGTCATGCAGAACCAAGCATCACTGAATATTCTTCAGAATTGTGGATTACTCAAGTTTTTCAAAATGCCAAATATGAAGAGTAATGTCTGGTTGCTCGAAATGCTTGTGAACTATTGGGAACCGGAAGAGGACTGCTTTATGATAGATCAGATGCCCATACGCATTGAAGTGGAAGATATATATTTTATCACTGGAATCTCCCAGAGGGGGGAGCCAGTAGACTTGCATGGTAAGCCTTTGGGAGGGCTCACCGTGGAAGATTACGTCCACGTGTACTGCGTACAGGGTTCCAAGAAAGTCGGAACTCAAATTGCAATCAAAGATTTAAGGGATTTGCACATGAAAATCCTCCTTTTCACCATTGGCAGGGTGGCAAGATCTGCTTCCCTACACCAGGCATCCAGGACGCAAATGAGCATAGCAGTGGAATGCTTAACTCATGTATATGATTGGTGCACAACCCTACTGATGAACATGAAGCAACAATTGACCTCTATCCGCCAAGAAAAGACAAAACATTTTGGATATGGTACAATTTTGATGACATTCTTCTTCGAGAAGATTCCAGTACTAAGACCCAAAGTGATCTCTACCATCGACAGCTCGAGAGACCCAAGAATTGCCCACTGGGAAGACATGATGAAGAGATTGGGGGGAAGTGAAGTTCCCCGGACCACTTGGGATGATGAGTTCTTCTAATGGTGGAGAGAACAAATCATCGCTGTGGACGACTATCCCTATGCTGGGATGGACTTTCGTGGCGATCCAGATCTTGTCCTTCCACCAGGCACAGCATGGGGTACAGTCGGTAAGTTTACAATTTTTTACTTATATAATTTTTTTGGATTTTTTCAATATGTATGAAAAATGTGAAAAAACAAACATGTTTTTGATTGGATTCAAGATGTCTTACAATTTTGAAATGATCATGAAACAGATATTGGACCAGTTCGACCTGAGGGATGCCCACGACATAAGCGTCGCAGAGGCGAAGCGGATACAGTAGATCCAGACAGAACCATTCAGGCTGTACAGAGGAACTTGGAGGGATTAACCCACCAAGTACCTATGGCTGCAGTGGAAGATCTGCCTGAAGCCATCCAGAGATAGGTGGTAGGAGTACCCCGTGACTGGGTACAGTTATTCCACCGAGTTTCCACTGCGATCGTGTTCTATAGGAACATAACTTCTGGGTAGGGACCTCAGTAGTAGATAGATATGATGTATCAGATGACTGTATATTTTTGAGACTGAACATGATCGGGGGCATAAGACCAATTTTTGTATGACTTATGGATCCAAATTTTGTATATTTTTGAGCACTCTGATGATATATATACAACGATGTTTGATGTGATGTAACAAATGTATGAAAATGTATGATGTTTTTGATGATTAAATTTTATTGTATGGAATGATTAATATGCCAATCAATTGCTTGATTAGCTAATGAGTCTGCCAACCAATTTTCAGCTCGAGGAATGTGAATGAAAGTTAAAAAATGAAATGATCTTTGTAAAAAACGTACCCTCAAGAACAACCGGAGTAAAAATGGATCTCGAACCCGATAAGTATTGTTCAACTGCGACACCACCAGCTGAGAGTCCAAGAAAACTACCAATGAATCAACACCCAAAGATATTGCCTCCGAGAGTAGATAAACAACTGTAGTGTATTCTGCTATATTATTGGAAGCAGGACCGATGCAGACTCCCCTTGATACTAACAGCTAACCGGATGGATAATGAAGCATCCAAGCCGCGGAAGCTAAATTCCGGGTGTGTCTACTAGCACCATCAGCGAAACCAAAATGACTCATGACATCCGACACAACCTGCCAAAGCAGATAAAAAACGTCACCATCCCATCAAAGATCGAAAAACAACCAGATATGTACAAATAAAAACTACTATATACAAAAGCAACATGCCAGGCCGAAGCCTAGGCATAATACTTTTTCAAGTAGAGCCCATTTCTGGGCTCCGGCAACTCGTTCCCTTCAAAATCAACCAAGGTATATGCTCCTTTCTTAAGGAATTTTTTAACGATAAAGGGGCCATACCACATAGACTTAAACTTTCCTGCCCCTAGGGCATATTTTTCTTGGGCATAGACCAAAACAAGGTCACCTTCCGAAAAACCCTAGGCTTGACCGCCTTATCGTACTGAACTTTAACTCGATTTTTATGCGCTTCATTCATCGTGGCAGCATCCCGACGCTGCTCATCGAGATGTTCCAGACGAAGGAGGCGTTCTTCAAGACTAGAAGTGTCAGGAAGAAGTTCAACAACTAATTTAAGGGAAGGAATCTCACATTTAATGGGAAATACGGATTCCAACCCGTGCACTAGATGAAACGGAGTAAAGCCAGTTACAGTTTTCACTAATGTCCTGTATGCCCAAAGTGCAGGATATAGCATGATATGCCAGTTGGATCGAGCTTTATCAATTGTCCTTTGAAGAATTGTCTTCAAGGATTTATTCACGGCTTACACTTGCCCATTGGCTTGAGGATAATATGGAGATGAATGCTCTTGCCGGAAACCTAACTTTAGAGCCAACTCAGCCATCATGCTATTCTGAAAATGACTGCCATGATCAGTGACAATCTCTATAGGAATACCAAAACGAGCGATAACCTGGTTGAAAAGAAAAAGAGTTGCAGTCTCACCATCATTCCCAAAAGTAGGCATAGCCTCGACCCACTTCGTAAAGTAGTCTACTGCTACAATAATGTACTTGTGACCTTTAGCGGAAGGCGGGTTACAAGTAGTATAATCAATACCCCACTTTGTAAAGGGACCGACAGTAATGACTGGAAAAAGCGGAGCTGGATGAGCGCGCATTTTTCGAGTATAAACTTGACACGGATGACACTTTTTGACCGACTCCATACAGTCCTTGAAAATCGACGGCCAAAAGTACCCAGCACGCAAGATATTTTGGGCTGTAGCAAGCCCAGATAAATGACCACCACAAGCTCCACTGTGGCAATCATTCAGCACAGCCTCAGCTTCTTCGAGAGTTAAGCAGCGTCTCAGAATTGAATCAATCCCTCGACGGTATAAAGCATCACCAATGATCAAGTAATTCTTAGCCAAGTGACGCAACTTACGACGCTCATCTTTCGAAAAAGTAGAGGGAAACTTCGCAGTCTGAAGATACACAATTATATCTCCATACCAAGGATCCTGTGGAGAGATAAAAAACAAATGTTCATCCAGGAAGGATTCATCATAGACTATCTCATTACCACAGGGCAACTTGGAGATCAATTCTACGAAAACCAATGATTTCTTGGACTTGACAGACATAAAATCAAGATCAAATTCCTGCAAAATCACAATCCATCTATTGTATTTGCCCCCAATCACTCGCCTATTGAGAACAAACTGAAATGGATTGGCTGCTGCCAAAACATAAGTTTTTCGTAGAATAATATAATGTCGGAGTCACTACATAGCATGAACTGCTGCTAAAGCTAATTTTTCTATCGGAGTATACTGGAGTTCAGGTCCTACCAAGCCTCGACTAAGATAGTATATAACATGCTCTGCGAGAGCATCATCCTCCTGAACCAGAACCATACCAATAGTAGATTCTGCTGCTGCTAGAAACAAAAGGAAATCCCTGCTATAATCAGGTGGACTCAATAAAGGAGCAGAGGTCAATGCTTTTTTCAAAGCATCGAATGAGCGTTGAGCGAAGTCATCCCAAAGAAATGGAACTCCCTTCTTCAACAATATCATAAATCCCTTGGTAACTTCAGCATAATTTACGATAAACCTCCGAAGAAAATTAGACTTTCCTTGTAGACTTTGAAGTTGACGAACAAAGGACGGGGGAGGTAACCGAAGTATTGCCTCAACCTTGAAGGGATCTATCCTTATCCCTTCTCTAGACACAATGAATCCCAATAATCGTCCGGATGTAACCGCGAAAACACACTTGTTCAGATTCAACCTAATCTTATAGAAACGACATCGTTCAAATATTTGACGGAGGTGAGCAGGATGATCCATCCTCTTTCGAGAATGAGCAGCTAAATCATCCAAATACGCCTCGATAATCTTTTTGATGTCGTGGAAGGCATATGACATGGCCCGCTGAAAGGTAGCCCCAGTATTTTTAAGACCAAAAGGCATCTTCTTGTATGCAAAAGTACCCCAAGGACAAATAAAGGCAGTCTTATGCTGATCTTCAGGATGGATAGTAATCTAATTATATCCTGAGAAACTGTCCATGAAGGATAAAATCTCATCACCGACACACTCATCAATGATCTGATCTATAAATGGTGTGGGGTAATTATCTTTAGGACGTGCTTTATTTAGGTCTCTGAAATCGATGCAAACTCGAATCGTTCCTTGCTTTTTATCTACGGGAACAAGATTTGAAACCCATTCAGTCAAAGGAACAGGGAAAATGAATCCCGCCTTAAGCAGCTTCTCCACCTCAGCTTTGATAGCTGCTGCCTTCCTAGGATTGACCGGACGAAGTTTTTGCCTCACAAGCTTAGCGTTTTCGTAAGTCTTGACCTCATGCTGGACAATAGATGGATCTATACCAAGCATTTCCTCATAAGACCAAGCGAATACATCCCTATACTCTTTAAAGAGCTCGATGTAAATCTGAATCTCTTCACGGGAACATTCAGCTCCGATGAAGACATTCTCAATAATATTGGGATCCCTAGAGATGTTCACCGGGATAGTCGGAGAAATCACAACCATGTTCCCTTCAGCATAAACCTGTGTTGGTGCTAAAGGGTTCAGGACTGGGTGAACAGGACCAGGAGATGGAGGACTTGGAAAACTTGTTTCAACTTCACTCAAATCAGGTAAAAAGTAAGACCGATGATGCAAATCATCCCACGGTCTATCTATACCAGTCATAGCTTCCAGGATGGCCTCTTCAAATGGAAGAGTGGTATCAAGGAAATCCTGGGCCGAAGAAGAACTAAGTGTCCAAGCTGGATCCACATCGCCATCCAACTCTTTCGGTGACAGAGGAGCGGGGATGGACTCTGCAGAGTGAACAATAGACTGATAAGCAATCTCAGCTGCAGACATTGGAAATTCCATTCCACCCACTTGACCTTTCGCTAATGTGGTGGTAGGGGAAGGTAAGGTCCAAGGGTCCAAAAAATAATGAGTTATGAAGAACTCTCTTCGAAGAGGAGCCTTGGAGGATGAAATTGCACTTAATATATGAACCGTAGGAGGAGGAATATCAAAAGTACCCATCAAGGAAGAATACATTCCAACTCCTAAATTCTCAACAGGCGCCTTGGTATTATCCAACTTGGGAATAGATGAGTCAGTGGACGCATTTGGGTCTACAGGAGGACAGTCCAGTTGGTCCACTGTAACAATCCTCCCTTCGTGAGGGAAACAAATAATCCGAAATAATGAGGATGCAATGGCATCCATATCATAAATCCAGTTTCTCCCCAACAGAAGGTTGTAGTCCAAGCTTGCATCAACTACCTCAACCTCTATATTCACAGTTTTTCCCCCAACACAGATAGGCAAAGTTGGGACAATACCATGCGGTCTGTGAGAATGACCATCAAACGCAGTCAGAAGAGTGGTAGATGGAACAGCTTTGGGAGATCCAATCGTCTTCCAACATGTGAGAGACATCACGCATGTGGAAGCACCCTCATCAACAACCGTTCGAAAGATATTGCACTTCTGGTATGATGATTTAATATGAAAAGCCATATGATGGGGGAGTCTCTTCTTAAAATTAGTCATATCAAATGCAATCAGAAGAGAATTTTTTGGATCAATAGCCCCAATGGCAGTGAGACTACGCTGAGCCGGACAAGACTGGAGCACCTCTAAAGCCGACATGGCACAAGGAATTTGCGCCAAATCTTCCACAATAGAGTAGTTCTGGGCAGCCCTAGCATTTGGATTAATCGTTGACCGCTTGGTAGATGCTTTGGGCATCCAAGGTATAGGCTCAACAGTAGGCCTCGTAACGTGAAGCGGCTCAGTAGCATCAGGAGTATCCTTAGCTTTTGAAGACTCTTCTCCGACATAATCACGGGATCTCGTAGCGACATCCATGTGAGCACTCATCATGAATATGTTCGATGGAATTTCCCCTTCCTGGGTGCCCCCAGAGGAAGCCCCAGGATTTTGATTCGTGCCAAAAACTAGTTGTTTCCCTTGGGGAAAAGGGTTTGTCAACATAGCCTGGGAACTGGAAGAACCCTGCTGAGCTAACAAGCGCTGCGCATCCTGAATTTTTGGGCAAAGGTGTGTAAGATGGTCTCCAGTACATAACTTGCATGGAAACTTCACTTTCCTTTTCTCCTTTGGACCCTCACCAACATGCTCGTTGGTTTTATTCGCATTACCCTTCCCATTCTTGCCCTTTTTCTTATTATTCCGTCCTTTCTTCTTCCCTTTGGATTGTTGATTTCCTTTGGGATCGGAAGTTTGGATAGCATTTATCGACAAAGATTGGGAAGGTGATGACTCAGCTGGTACAACCTGACCAGAAGGAGCAGATTGCAAAGACAACTGCTGTAATTGAGTAAGCAGGCTAGCTGCACCATTATTGATTGACCCAATAAGTCCATCACCATGAGGACCAGGCTTAGTTTTGGATAAATCTAATTTGGAGTGAGGAGCATTGGGCAAATATTTATGAAGGACCCCAGACTAAGAATATATCAGTTCCAGCTGTTGGGCCCCAAAAATGGCCTGTTCCTCGGAAAATACCCCTGAGAGGGATACATCCTTCGAAATATCTGACTGCAGAGATTTCAGTAACCATTCCAAAAGGAATTCCCCAGGAATATGAGCTTTAATAAGCCTCTTTCTTCTCCGCCATTCCTGAATGTGGTCAGAAATGTGGGTTGCGTCGTCCTGCTTAAAATTAGCTAGGAGTTCAGTCCCAGCGTCATAACGGACGGGCAACTGGAAATGGTTTAGAAATGTAATAGCCAGCTCTCCAAATGTAGCAAAACTGCCCCCAGTTAGCTCAATATACCATTTAGCAGCGTTTCCAGTTAGGGTGCGTTGAAACAATCTCAACCTAATCGAATCATCGATCAGGGAGTTAGAAGAACACCATAAATGGAACGTGGTGATGTGATCAGCCGGATCCTCGCCGTTCTTACCTTCAAACTTTGGAATGTCTGAAGGAAGTTTGGTCGGGACCGAAGGCCACCCCGGACTATAACGGATCGGATCATTAGTCAATTTTGACAGATCTGGCAAGTTTAACGTTGTTAGAAAAGGTAAACGAGGCGGAGCCTGAGGATTCCATCCTTGATAGGATGAATTCCCAACATTCTGAAAAGAATACCCTGGATTTGATGAGGCACCAGGTTGCCAAAAAGAACTCGTAGAAAAAGGAGAAGAACCTCCTCCCAACGCAGAGTTACCAAAGACTGGACCCGTTCCCCCAACTGAAATATGAAATGAAGAGGAAAGTCCCTGATAGGGGTTCCAAGCATTAGACAGAGGGGAAAAATTCTGATAAGCACTCGATAGAGGGAAAGAAGTATTCCCTTGGTGACCAGCGTAAAACTGATTCCCTGCCCCTGTTGTAGTGAATACAGGGTTCCAACCTGTAAAAGTGGTCGAATTCTGACCTCAAGACCAAGGGTTGAAATTCTGAGTCTGAGAAGTAAACGGAAAGGACCCTAAAGAAGGATTGGAACTAGGAATGCGCCCAGTTCCAAAGGGGAACCCTTGAAAAGAAGCTGATCCACTGGCCATGGAAGACATGGGTGTAGATCTAGCTGCAGCAACAAAAAAGGAAAAAGAAGGAATCCCACTAGTGGGCATTCCAAAACAGAAGGGACCAGATTGAGAAGCATGTGCTTGGGTGAAACCAGAGCCAAACATAGCAGTACTAGAAGCAATCGAAGATATAGCAATAGTGCCCCCTCCTTCAACAGAAGCAGGAGTCTGAATGCCTGCAGCACTCACAGCAGAGGTTGCGTTCCCAGTCGTGGCCATCGAAAGGTATGAATAACACGGAGGATCTTCCGGTCTCTCTGACTCAGGTCCGATGTATTCAACAATGAACAGATAATCAGGAGGAAGAGGAGATGGAAGTGACACTGATGGTTCAGGTACTTCCTCTATTTAAACTTCTTCTTTCTGCGGAAATAAAACTCGCGAGGTGAGCAGAACGCTCCTCTCGGAACCAACACCAGAATCAGCTACGAAACCTTCAGACCCTTGTGGAGGATCTCTCTCCACTGAGTCAGACTCCATAGGGTGATACTCACCTTCTCAACTACTCCTATGCCTTCTTGAAGAAGGCTCTGAACTCTCGGGAGATAACCCCCGGATTCTCCTCGATCGACAAGGCGCTTGATCAGCCACTTTAACAAATTTTAATTAGACTCAAAAAATATATATATAAAGCTAGGCAAGCTAGGAGCAAAGAGCACTCACTAAAAAAAAAAAATCCCTGAGATACAATCAAGCAAACAACCTTCAAGTATTTCCGCTCGGGGTGATTAGGACCAGACACCAAAATACAAGAAAGAGAAATATAGGACCTCCCGAAAGTAGTTTGGGATAATTACGGCCCAGGCCTACTAGTGAAGGTAACAGAAATAGTTACGCCGACCTCCTAACAACAGCCTTTGCCGGCTCAAGTACCCAAGCTTCGCAAGGGCACCCCCCAGAAGTACTGCTGGAAGTGATGCGACGTCTACCTCAGGTACCACAGGTATTCCCCCCCGCAGTCACCTATGTGGAACCTAGGAGTGGCAACTATGGGCACCAATCCGCGTCAGAATCCGGGCGGAACGGTCTTGAGGTCAAATTCAGAAAATCAGAGAGGGGGTATCTCTCTTCTCAGCCTTCACTTCCCATCGCGCTTAACTCTCTAGAGGAGAGCTTTCCCGGTCCACCTTACAGAGTTGGATTTCGCTCAATTAATCAACTTCTATTTTTTGTTTGAGCGGCCTTGGAGAGTTAACTCTCCACTCTCCTAATCCAAGGCCCTACAACCTAGCTAGTTGGTGTATGACACTTAAAAAACTTGCTAGTTGCTTTTAAATTATATCGCTTATTTTAATTGGTCGTTATGTTAAGTCAAAGGGATACGGAAATGAAACTTGTGGTGTTTTGATGCAGAAAAGAAATTAATAAAAACCAAACTACATGCAAATGAAGTTATTGTCTTTCGATGAAAAGAAACTTCTACACAGGTTCTACGAGATTAAAAAATTTTTGTTTTTTTTTCTTTTATTTTCAGATAACAAGCTTCACACTCACAAAAACTATGAAAATGACTAAATGCTTAAGTGCACCTGATGAAAATCACTAAGAGCATGCAAATTCTAAGATGCAAAATCTACTAAAGCCGAGAGAAATTTCCCAAAGATCCTTCAGTTTTATCTCTTTTTGGTTGTCCAGAAAGCTAGTTCCCAAAATCAGAAACTCTTAATATAAAGACACCAAAACGCTTGAAACAAGAGGAAGAAACCAATAACAATTCCTTTCCAAAATAAAGTCAAAAACCAAAGGCAAGAAACCTCAACAAAGCTTCAACAGATATAACAAAACGAAAAAAAAAAATGCAAAACAAAAGCAAATGACAAAACAAAATGTTTTTTGAGCTTTTGAGTTTTATAAAAAGGAAGAGCTCGAAAAGACCAAGAAAAACTATCAAATCCCAAGCCAAACAACTCTGAATTTCAAGCAAAAACTTCAAAAATGCTCTAAACATTATAGGGCTAGCTAGTAGCAAGATTTATATGAGCAAAAGAAGACAAGAAACTAAAACACTCAGCCTAGAAGAATAGTACAACCTTGTAGCAAACAAAAACTTCAAAGAACCTAGAAAGACTCTTCAAAAATTGCAACAAGAGCTAGTCAACTGAACTCAAGAAAACCAACCAAACAATGGGAAAAAATCGAAGCGCAAAGCAAGACACAAAGGTAGGAAAGAGTAAATGAGAAGAAGCTCTCTGTTCTGATGAAGCAGAACAGCCAAGAATCCCCAGGAAGAGATCTTGGTACTCGAACCAGAAATGCCAGCACAAGAAACAAGATTTGCCAAAAAGCTAGTTTTCAACCAAACAAGAGAGAGAAAATACCAAAGACCATTTTCTACACAATCCAGAGGATTCAAAGACACTGTAGGAACAGGTCTCCACAAGCAGACAAGACTAAAAATCCAAAAAACCTAAAATTTCAAAATTGACCTAGAAATACGCGACTTGACAGTTTAGTAACAAGCGTGCATACGCGACTGTGCTAAAGGAAACCCGCGTATACGCGACTCCCTTTAACAAAAACTACGTGTATACGCGTCTGTGTGTAGACAAACCCGCGTATTCAAAGGTAAATAATGAAAATTAAAAAATATCAAGCCTGGATAAGAAACCAGGACTTCAGTCTGACTGAGGAAAGACTAACTGGACTGGAAATAAAAGTTAAAACTGTTGGAAACCTATCAAACAGCTGAAACCACCCAACAGGGGAATCATAAGAATGTGGTCCCCAGTGGAGTCGCCAGTTCTATTTCGGGGAAAATCACCCTAGAGGTTTGTTGGGTTAAAACCTCCACAGATCAGGGCATGCTATTCAGAAGGACTCACACACAACCATACTTGAATGCTAAAAACTAGGTAGTAACGATGGTAGAACTCACCCGTAGTCCTACATTCGATGTAGATCCCGCGGGGTCCAAACTCCCAGCAACCCTTCTTCCTCCTTCAACCTGGAAAACAAGAAAGAACGTGCACGGAAACCTAGTTGTACAACATATACTTCTTCTAAACGTTAGTGCAATCCATGTGAAACTTTATATAAACCATAATAAATGCTTAATAATCAATCTTTTCACATATACAAATAGATATTCACACGTAAGTTCAGGAACAAGATGGTTCTTCATTATTACGAATAGCATGTATAGAAATAAAGAGTGGAGAGATCACCTGAATCCTTCCACGATCTTTGAGCAAACCGTCGTCCGGATTCGTCCCGCCCTTGCCTCACTAATATTCTTCCAAGACTTGTGCACTCGAGATGGCATATAAATGGATGAACATCTCCATGAAACAAGGGTTTCTTGTTATAAATCAGGGAAAGTGCAGGAGGCACAGGGATTCAGACTTGAACTGGGATTCCAACAGAGTATAATGTCTATAAAATTTCTCTCTCCCTTAGGCCATGCACATGAGGAGCTTTTATACTCCCTCAAAGTAGTTTCATTAGTTGGAAACAGTTGGCCACGTGCTGGGGTGGTTGAACTACTGGAGTAACCATCAACCTAACCCGAAAATAGGGATTTTTAATATATTTTTTAATGATTTTAATGGCATACGCGATAAAGTACATGTGGACTCGTGTATACACGCGGAAAAGTTTGGGCATATCCGCGTATGGGAATTTTAACACTGTTTTTTAGTGAATTTTGTTCAAGTCTGTAGGAATGGGTGCCCAAAGCCATAAAGACAATCATGAATCACCTGAGGGTGAAAATGATGCTATAACAGCAGGCTAACAGGTGGAGAAGATTGGAGCATGTGTTTTGCTAGATCTGAGCTTGTGTAGTGTGTAACAATTGGAGATTGTACTGAGAGCTTGTGAGGAGTTTGTACAATGATTGTTACATGAACTCTATCATTATAATATACAGATAGTTGGGGGTTTTCAGCTTTAGGCTTTCCCATAAATATTGTGTTTATATGTGTGATTGTTTATTGTTTTAATGTGCGCATGCGATTGTTTATTTTCCGCAATTAATGATCAATGGTAGAAGAGGTTATGTATTATGCATGAAGCTCAAATAATGTGTGATCAGGATAATCTCGGTGAATAATTTAACAGTTATTCAAATTTCTACATATTATAATTCATTTATATGAAAAATAATAATTAAAAAATTACATTTAAAATTTAATAAATATTTTTTTAATAAATTTATTATGATTTTGTAATAAATATAATTCTTTTTCAATTTAATAATTAATTATAATTTATGAATCTGTTAAATAGTAGGAAATCTATCATAACTCAATTATGCAACTAATAGTGGACAACCATCATTGTCTTTTATCTACTAATGCAAGTTGACTCATTATTGTTATTCAAGGAAAACCAGCTGGTCTTTGGTTATTAGCCTATTTCCTTACATCCTAGGAAGACAAACTCTTAGCCAAGCAAAAGTAGATTTAGGACACACTGCCTAAAAAAGGAATACAAGGTCCCCTATATGTACTCTTTTCCATTTGGAAGTTGAAATGGTTCAACATATATTCTTTGGATGTGAATTTATAATTCAAGTATGGCATCATACCTTTAAACATTTGAATCATAGCTCTAAACCACTAGATCATGGAGATATGACGACTTAAATACCCTTTGGTAATAACTACCCAAGCCATAAATTAACCATGCCAATCATTTTGAAAGTCAGATAAATTATCAAACTAAATTATTTATTTATTTATTTTTTATTTTTTTAAATAAAATAAATCTAATTTAATTTTTATTTTTAAATAAAATAAATATAATTTTATTTTTTTCAATGATTTTAAATATAAAAATAATTAAAAAAATATCTAACTTAAAATATCATTTTATATGGTCAATATAATTGTATAGATATTTAAAAAGTTAAACATAAATTGGATTTATATATTTTATTTTACTGCTTTTTTTTTAATATAAGAATTTTTTATTTATAATAACAAATTATTAAAATTTTAATGGTTAGTGTTTTTAATTTTTTCAATTTACTTAGATTGTAGAAGGTCCTAATTATTATGGTTACAATCTAAATTTCACTAGACTAATATTTAACTTAAAGTATTTTTTAGTGATAAAATTGAAAATTTAAGCTCCTTTTTTCAAAATAAAAATGAATTTTTGAATTTAAAATTTAAATTAAAAATAATATAAATCTTTTTAAAACAAAATAATAAAATAGAATTTATTTTATTTTAATATTTAAATATGATAATTTTAGCAATTAAAAATAGAAAATAAATTATTACTAATATATCATATTATTTTTCTTTCTATGTATACAACTTTGTTATTAAATGGTAATTGGGCTATGGGATTTCTCTCTGGCAGATCATGACACCCTGGCGAGTGTTGACAACGGGATCTCGGTGCATTTTTCGGAGGCGGTCTACCATGACATTGGGGATGCATCCCGCTCCTTGGCACACTGAGTATTGAGGGCCCTCTCCCTCAATGTGGTGTCTCGCACTGCCCAACTGACATTGGTGGTGCGACACATATTGGCTTGGCGTCAAATGCTCCATTGGTGGCCTCGGGGGTTTTTGCCAACGTACCGGAGGCCATATCCATACCGGAGAAGATCTGCACATCATCTGAGTCTGACACATCCGCTGAGCCGGGTCCAGGTTGCAACAATGTTGGGAAGAAGCACAGAACCACTAAAAACAAGCTCAGCTACTTTTCGAATTTCGGTAGTGAGAGCGGCATGGAGGATTGGGGTCACATTGCAGCAAAGACGTTGGTGGGGAAGGTGCGTGGCCGGAAATACTCTGCGGCAAGACTTCAGTGGTGGACTCGTGAGATCTGGAGCGATACCCTCGACATATTACCGGATGTCCTGGTACGGACCAAAGGATGGTTCTCCCTCACATTTTCCCGTCCAGAACAATCTGACTGGGCCCTCAAGCACTACTGGCATCTTGAGATGCACCCTGTCTATCTCAAGAGATGGGTTCCTCTGTTCGATCCCAACAAGGAGAATGCGGGGGCAGGCCCCATTTGGATGCGGCTGCCTGGTTTTCTTGTGTAATTTTGGAACAATATTGCCCTTCGGAACATTGGGGGACATTTTGGTCGATATCTGGACCATGACCGTTCCTACCTGTCCACCGGCAGCAGGGCAGTGGCTCAAATCTTGATATTCCTGGACACTCGGGATGGTTTGTATGACAATTTCAACATGCTATTTGATGGGATGATGTGGCAACAACCTTTGGATTACGAGGGTGTTCCATTTCGCTATAGGAAATGCCATGAGGTGGGACATTTATACAAAGAATGCCCAAAGCGGGGTTTTGGCAGGCTGGCTTCAAAGAAAACCTGTACTGTGGGTACTCAGACGGAGCCTCATATCAGCACCGATCGGGGAACTGCTGGTGAGCCGATTACTGTTCCAGATTCTTCGAGTGATGCTAGGTTGGTGTCGATTGAACAACTTCCATCATGGACAAACACTCATCCCAGATCCCGCCCACAGGCTACTTTGGTGACTACTCAACGAAATTCTACTATCCCGGGTATTATTCCTAACACTGCCTCTATGTTTTCTGACTTCTCTGTTGTTGCACCATCCTATACTATTCTTGTTCCTACATATGGTAGTGTTATTAATACTCTGTCTTCACCTTATTCATTTTCATGCATTACATCGACTTTGACTAACCACACACAGAAGCTCCCCTTGATCTGTTGCACCATCGCTTTGGCCCCTATGTCGTTTACCCCCATCATTCAAAAAACATCTGTTGAATCTTCTTACTGCCACTCATATTCCTCTTCGGAGAACCCCTCCACGAGACATAATTATTATCTTAGATCCCACTCCCTACCCCACTTTGGTGAGGCCTTTGATATTGGGTCAGGTCAGGGCTGTCTACCCAGTAAGTCACGCGGTAGACCATCTGCTTTAGCAAAGGCTATCAAGAGATCCAATCTCGAAGTGGAAGTTGGCACTCAATCATCTCTTATGCGAGTCCTTAGAGCTAGAAGACCCTTGTTGGCTGTAACATCATGATTTGTCTCTCCTACAATTGCAGGGGATTGGCCAACCCCGATAAGAGATTGGCACTCAAGGATTTGATAGCTCAGAAGCCTATTGATATCCTATTTCTACAAGAGACTCTAGGTGTGGGCTCTGCGGTGAATGCTACCTTAACTTCTATTCTTCATGAATGGACCTTCATTACTCTTGATGCACTCGGAAGATCTGGGGGCTGTGCATTGGGAATTAACGACAAAACCACTCGGATGATAAATTGTTGGGGTCGGGCTGGTGTACTTGGTATGAATGTCCTATTTGGTAACTCTGAGCTCGAGTTCACCTTGATTAATGTCTATGGGCCCTGCACTAATAGAGAGCATTTTTGGAACTCTTTATTGTCCTGCACCTTGTTGGCTATCCCCCACATCATTTTGGGTGGTGACCTGAATGTTTCATTAGGTATTTTAGAATCATGGGGCCCCCATGCTACCCCGGATCCTTTGGTTGAGTTTTTCAACACCATGCTCGGAGCTTCTGATCTCATTGATATCCAGACCACCAAGCTTCAACCAACCTGGAGAAACAGAATGACCGAGAATGATGCACTGGCCCGCAGATTAGACGGATTTCTCATCAAGCAGTCACTCCTATCCACCCTTACTCGGGCTCGACAATGGGTGGGGCTGGGTGGTAAATCTGACCACTCTCCTATTTTCCTGGAATTCGAATGTGGACCCAACAGAGCTCGCCCCCCCTTCAAATTCAACTCCAGATGGTTACGAGACCCTGAGTATCACTTGATGGTCACCGAGGTCTGGCAGCACTGTAGACCTTTGAATGATAGAGACCCGACCTGGATTATCAATGAAAACCTCAATCGCATTAAAAATCTTACCACTCAATGGGTTCGAAATAAAAAGCGATTGGAGAGGGAGGAACTCCATAAGATCGAAGAGGAAATTGCACTACTAAACAACGCTGATCTTATGGGATATAGATCTGTTGATGCCAGGGTGCAGCTTACTACACTTGAGACTGAAAAGGAAAAACTTCTGAGACAAAAGGAGGAAGATTGGCGACTTAAAAGTCGGGCTATTTGGTTACAGGCTGGAGACGAAAACACTAAATTTTTTCAGCAACATGCAAATGGGCGCAGGGCTGCAAATGCCATTTGGGAATTGTCTGATCAAAATGGATTTATTGCGAGAACGCAATCACAACTATTTGATTTGGGTACCCGACATTTCACCAATATTTATAGGGCGTCTAAAAATATTGATCTTCCGGACATCATGCACATAACTCAACACTTTAAACGTTTTGTGGAACAAGAGCAGATTGATGACCTCAATGCACCGGTTACTTTGGGCGAACTTGAGGGAGTTTTGAAATGGTTCAAGAGGGACAAAAGCCCGGGGCCTGATGGCTAGCCCATTGAGTTCTTCATCCATTTCTTCAAACTCATGTCAAATGACCTTCTGACTATGATTGAGGATAGCAGGGTGCGAGGCAGGATTTATGATGGTTTTAACACTACTTTTATTGTGCTTATTCCAAAATCAGACAAACCAAACAACTTCCATGAGTATAGGCCCATATCTCTTTGTAACTGCATTTATAAGATCATATCTAAAATAATTGCAAACTGCATCAAGCCTTTCCTATCCACACATATTGAAAAGGAACAATTTGCATTTCTGAACCATAGGAAAATCCATGAAGCTATTGGTACTACCCAGGAGGCCCTTCATTCCATTAAAACTCAGCGCCTCAAATCCACTATTCTAAAAATTGATCTTACAAAGGCTTTTGATCAGGTAAACTGGAGTTACCTTCATCTCATTCTAATCCACTTGGGTTTTCCTCATACATTTATAAACTGGATTATGGGCTGCATTTGTCATGCTACATTTAGCATATTGATCAATGGCACTGCATCTGATTTCTTTCATGCGGGGCGGGGTCTTCATCAGGGTTGTCCTCTCTCACCATTATTATTTGTCTTGGTTATGGAGGGTCTCTCTGTCCTCATAAACAATGCTAAAGCTCAGGGAGTATTACAGGGACTCTGGATCAATGATATACTACATCTCACTCATCTACTATTTGTGGATGATGCACTAATATTCCTCAATGGCTTTAGACAAGACTCTGTACAATTTGATCTGCTACTGAATTGTTTTTGCAGAGCCACCAGTATGGCACCAAATGACCTCAAATCCTCCATTATCATGGCTGGATGCTCGGGACTGGAACAAGGCACTGCAATGAATCTTTTTGACTATGTCTGCATAAATATCAACGAAGGTCTCAAATATTTGAGATATCATATCAAACCAAACGATTATAAGATCAAGGACTGGAACTGGATCATTGCTAAAATTGAACACAGAATAAATGTTTGGTATAACCGATGGCTATCCAGGGCTGGCCGACAGATCCTCATTAAGTCTGCGCTAGAAGCTATACCAGTCTATTGGATGACCCTAGCTTGGATACCTATTGGTATAACTAACATAATCAAATGTATATGTAGACAATTTTTATGGCGCGACCAGGGAAAGGCCTCTACTTTTGCTTGGATTGCCTGGGACCACATAAACATTCCTAAACAATGGGGTGGATGGGGGATCAAATATCTCCATATTTTTTCGAGGGCTCTCGCTACCAAAATGTGCTGCACTTAATCACTAGACAGAGCCTCTGGAAAGAGGTAATTGTTGCAAAATATATCGCACCACGGAACCCTCTCGATTGGATCAGAGACAGAATCAGACAGTCGTCTGGTGCTTCAATAATCTGGAAGGAAATCACAAAAGCGGCTCACATCATACAAAATGGTTTATCTTGGCAAATTGGAACTGGTGCATTTGTCCGCATTGGCACAGATTCTTGGTCAGGGAGCGGTGAATTTTACAAATTACCCAATTTCATTCTTGAGCACCTGGCCCACAGAAACATTTACTACCTCGCTCAGATTGCGGATATGGATCATACCACTTGGCATGGTCAAGCCTGGATACAGGCAGAATACCTCGAGATCCCACAGGCAGGCACACAGGTTTGGAAATCTTACATCTGGGCACTAAAAGCATCAAACATCCGCATCACTGAATAGGAGGACAAATTGATATGGGCTTGCTCACCTGATGGGCAATATGCTCCCAAACTTGGATACCTTGCCCTTATCCAGACTAAGGAACCCCCACTAAAAGCATGGTGGTGGCGCAATATTTGGAAGTTGAAGGCCCTACACAAGCACAGAACCTTATTCTGGTGCATCTTAAACTAATGCATTCCTACCATGGACTTCCTCCATAAACAATATTTTCATGGACCATCACAATGCTGCTACTGTCTCACAGATTGCGAGGATACTACCCACTTATTTCTACAGTGCTACATCATCAGAGGTATCTGGGCTCGGGTCATCACTAATTTGGGCTGTCGACATCTCTGGCAGGGTGACACACTAATAGACTCATGGACTAATTGGTGGCAGCTATATGCATACTGCTCGAGGATGCGCAATCTCCCCCTGTTTATGGCATGGGAGATCTAGATCGGCTGCAACAAGCTGATCTTCAATGGTATACCTATTGATTGTGACAAAATATGCGTTGCTTCTATTGCTACATACCAACTCCTACCAGTGGATTGAATACACATTCCCCCCACACTCGAGACACCTGAAATCATTGATCATAGTCGTGCTTGGGCCTATTTCGATGGTGCGTCCAATGCACAGGGTTGTGGTGGGGGCGCCACGCTATATTTAAATGTACACCACCACTAAAAAATTAGAATGGGACTGGGACCTGGCACAAACAACTATGTTGAATTACAATGCCTTAGAGTCCTTCTGACATTTGCTCGGGATATTCACTGCAACTCTATTCAGATCTTTGGTGACTCTCAACTTGTGATCAATTGGTTTAATAATCTTGCTCACTGTCACTCGCACACACTGTCTGCACTGCTACGAGAGGTTCATCAACTCAGAACACTTTTTGACTCCATCTCTGTGGCACACATTTACAGGTCTCGGAACAAAGTGGCTGACCAATTGTCCAAAGAAGCTTCGGAGCTGACTTGGGGCACCTGGCATATTACAGAACACTCTGGTGAACAGGTTTACAGATTTTTTCATCAGCCTTTTATGGATGAGGCACCTGCTTTTTGGGCTGTCTAGATGCACAACTGTTTTGGGAGGATTTTTGTTACTATCTCCCATGATCACCTATTTCGGCATGTATATTTACTTTATATGTTTTTGTCTCTATTTTCTAGTAAGTTATGCACCGAACTTACTTTGTGAATATTGGCTACATACTGATCTGATATTTATATTTTTGGATTGTTTATTGCTTTCATGAAGGAAAATGTCGCAGGTTAAATGTAAAAGTCATGGATTAAATAGTAGTATATACTACCAGCATATGTAACATGTAACCTATCTTTAATGAAAAGTTACGAATTTTTTCTTTGTGTTAGTATGAATCCTTTGTCGAAGTGTACGAAAAAGGACCACTTTAGCTACGCATAACTAATAGCCCTAACAACAAAAGTGGTTGCCAATATCTTCAAATCTGAGGTTAGTTAGACATAAAAGAGCTGCAAAAACCAGATCTATGCATGGAAAGACATTAAGCAGAAAAAATAAGGGTTTGCTCCATATACCAATAGACAAGACAAGAACAATTTTTGAAAGAATTTTTATATTAATGGGGCACCTGGAAAGAAAACAAGAAGGCGTATCCAATTCTCCTTAGTGGGATGGGTTCTTGGAAGTCCTCAGTGCTTCAGATCTAAGATTTCTCTCTCTTGTTGGTGTAGAAAACCCACACAAAGAATGGAACTCAAAGGGAGCTCACACAGCAAATGGCAGAAAATGGTGACCAAGTGTATAGATCCAGAGTGATCTAATAGGCAACAAAAGGTAAAGAATGATGGGAAAAACCATCCTATTTATAACAAAATATTGGGTCATTCTAGATCTTGGTGCATGATTAAAATAATGTTTAACCAAATCTAGATCCACCTTTTATGGAATATTTTATTATATTTGTTGGAGGGAAAAGGTATTTGACTTGGGTCAAATCCCTTGATTAGTCAAAAATAAATAAATAAATGATTTATTTATCTTTTTATGGAAGTGGTTGGAAGATAATCAAATAAATAATGATTTATTTAATTATTTAAGGAAGTGGTTGAAAGATAATCAAATGAATAATGATTTATTTAATTATTTTTGGGTGATTTGGTCATATTTAACAAGGAATATTATCTAAATAAGATTTAAATAATTATTCCTAGAAAATAATAAGATAAATAAAGGTTTATCTAATTAATTTCTTTGTTTTTGGGTTAAACATCACTGGGAATAATAATTAAATTATGGTTTAATTAATTATTCCATGAGGAAAATAAAAAAAATATAGGTTTGTTTAATATTTCCTTTTGGGGTTTCCTGTTTGGACCATAAACAACCTAATAAATGTGGTTTTTTAAGTTATTTAACATAGTGAAGGCAATTTTACTTAGGGTAAAATTGGTCTTACATGGTGTACTTGGGTCCATCTAATGTAATAGGTTAGATGACCAAAAAATGGTGTAACAGATTGCCCCCCAGCGTGCGAGTGTCAGGAGCAAATCGTATGACCGAAGTACGTTGTAAGAACACAATCACTAGACAACAAAAGGGATGTCAGAGAGAGAAATGTGAGGTAGATAGTGTGCTGAAGGACTAGACCCTGAGGAGACGAGACTCGCAAGTGCAACAAGTCTCTTTTTATGAGAGGGTACCTGTGCTGAAGGTGGCGGGGGAGGCATACCTATGCCCGCCGAGACAAAGTACAAAAGAATAGTGTGTCCAGTAAACAAGGGACCGAACCATAAAGTACAGCCGGCATAATCATGAGCCAGATAAAAATACAATGAGGAATCCCACATACATGTTGTGCTTGGGATAACAGCCAGGACTTATACAATAATATCTGAGTACATGAGATACAAATACAACCCAAATGCCCCCTGTAAATGGGGAAGGGCTCACAAAATCTGACTGATACATGCAAATCAAAGAGGCGCTGCAAGTAGCTAAGGCCAACATCATCAAATATCTGGAGCTGCATCGAAGGCTGCAAGGAAGAGGTCATCCAGGCATGTGGGGGGCTACCTGCAGGGCCACCCCCTCATGAGGGTTGAGACATCTCACACACACCCGGGAATCATCAAGAGTTGCTGCTGTATCACTGAACCATCAAGTATACGGATCTCGGTCATGCTGAAAGGAGCTGGAGAAACAATCAAGTCAAAGGGAAATGAGAGATCCCTTTGCCTGATCCGAGGAACTGAACAAGAGTGGAAGCTGGAACCAAGGTACACCGCCCTCTAGACCTGGCTTCTGGAATGAATGAGCTGATGTCGACAGAAGGAGGTCCGCCACAGGTGAGGCAATGAGAAATCCTCAACTAAGGCGCGAGAGAAAATAGTAGAGCGACGGACAGACTGACACTAATGATGACAGGGAAATGGAAAGGACTAAGTAGTGAATGGACGACTTCCCTTGTTAGAGCATAAAGGGCATGAATGACATGGCAGATACTGACACAATATCATAAGGGATAGGGGACAGTGGGAATGAAGGTCATAATGTGCTACACAAGAGAGAGACCAAGCAATGAAGGATGGAGGGCTATGGCGAGGTACAAAGGGACTCGGGATAGACTCCATGAACGCGATGATGACTCAACTTGGATGCGCTAAACAAGGGCGACTCGATGGTGCTGCCACACAGTAAAGGCCCAATGGGGGACCATGAAAACATGAGTACAAGGTGGGAACTCATGACGAAAATAGACACGAACATGGACAAGTATGGAGGTGAAGTGGTGCCCCAAGTACAAGTGTCGTAAGTGAGGAAATTCGATTTAAAGTGGAGGTGAAGTGGCCCTTCTTGGACAAAATAGGTCCTGGCGAAGGATGAAAGTACAAAAAAGATGCTGGCTATCTAACAGAAAATAAAACACGCATCTCAGAAGGGAAATGCTAAGGGTAATATTTCTTAAGATAGAGTGCATTGCGAGGATTAGGAAGAGGATTGCCTTCGAAGTCCTCTAAAAAGAATGCCCCCTTACTGATGACGTAAGGGCCTAGCCATAATGAGTCGAACTTCCCATGACCAAGGACATCATGGGCCTGGTCATATACTAGAACAAGGCCGCCTTCGTGAAAAGGACGAGGCTGGAATTTTCGGTCATATTGAGCTTTGGTGCGTTTCTTGGCCGCTTCTATGGTCTGCAATGCAACACGACGGTCTTCAGAGGCACGCTCAAGCAGGATAAGTCGTTGTTCTAGAGGTTGGGTGTCAGGGAGAAGTTCAACAGCCAGATGAAGGGAAGGGATTTCACACTCGATCGGTAAGACAACCTCCTCTCCAAAAACGAGGTGAGGAGGGTTATGGTTGAGGGGCATAGGTGCCCCCGAGCATGGTGTGGTCATGCAAAAATGTATTTAGAAAAAGGGGAATCTAAACACATTTTAATGATGTGGTGTGCCATTTGTTCTTGTTATGGTTATGCAGTTTGAGAAAGGAAATGGAGGATTACCAATCTCTTTTGGTACTGCATATAAGGATCAAATGGACTTTAAGTTTCCAAGTTGGCACACCTGGTGTCACTATCCCAAAAAGAGGATTTGGAGATAATGAACTGATGCTCTCGTAGAAAAGCTATAGGTTGGTCAACAATAATGTCTAAGAGACTGGGTCGTTGATGTAAGATGAGGGAACGATAAGGGGTATCATCCCTAGAGTGATTTGAAGTGATATGGGACTCTAGAAGTTCTTCTAAATGTGGAAGAATACTGGGACTAAAGTCAACACGACCAGATACACTAGGAGAGTGGTGGAGAATTGCTTCTCTTGGTCTCTCAAATGTGGGTGCCCCCTTACCCAAAAATTGGGTTTCAATGTAATGGCCACAAGGTGGATGTGGTATGAACAACTGGGTTCGATGTAAGGGGGAATAGATAACGTCAGGGGTGGGGATTTTTTCCATAATGTCGTCATCGCGATAGAAGACGGGGTGACTGGTGGAAGAAAGACCACCTGACGTGGTGAAGTGACCTGAATCATCATCATGAGAAGAGAGGTTCACATGCGCATCGTCACAAGGGGTGACCGAAGAGTAAGTAGATAAAGGATCTACCGATGTTGAGCCCAAGATGATCGTTGAAGGAAGGTCAAGCGAAACAACAGGGGAGGATTCAGATGGAATGTTCCCCGAGGGTCTCATGGATGATGATAGGTAAAAAATGCTGGACGAAGGCTCCGTCATCTCGACATCAGGAGGGGGAATTTCAATGGGAGCAGTCATATCTGGTAGTTCTGCTGAAGCAGAATGCGCAAATAGGGGAGAGGTGGACTCATTGCGCTTGGCCTCGAATTGGTGGACCGCGGTGATATAGGTGCGGAAGTCCTCGAGGCAGGGACAAATATGGGTGTCATGGAGATCACACAAAGCACAGGGGTGGTTGGTTTGAATAGTCTTGGGGTTCTTGGCCGCGGTCGCGGAAGGAACAGAGGCTTCTGGGACCGCGAACTCAGGGAACGTGACATTAACCATGGGCTTGAAATGAAGCAATTCAGGACAGGTATGGGAGGCGTGACCGACAACATCACACAAAGCACACTGGATGGTATGCTTTGGAGGCTGAGGAGGAGCAGGGTTTGTCGGGGCAACCTTGTCCTTTGATGCCCCCTTGCAAGCTTTTCCCTTCTTACCCGAAGCAGTCGCAACAGGAGGTGGTTCCTGTTGAGGGGACTGAGGCACTGATGCAGCGGGAGAAGTCATGGGGACCGATTGAACCGGGGTCAAAGCAATATAAGGAATATAAGGTTTGGGTTGGACCATGCAAGGTGGGGCTGGAGGATCAAGGTACCAACAGTAATCCTATGGGTTTATTAGGGAAGAGAGGGTGGCTGTGACTCCGCACTGGCACACTCCCCGGTGGGGAGCTAGAACCAGATCCATCAGAGGCACGGGCTGCAGGGGACACCTTAAATGGCTAAGGCTTGGAGGAACCATGTCAGATGACAAAGAGGCTCATGACGCACCAATTGCAGGTATGTTCCTAGGGAGCAAAGGCAGAGGGCAAGGCTTGGCCGACTAGTCGGCTGTGTCGCTAAGAGCAGCCCGAGACGATTGCATCATGCAAACATTCGATGAGATGGAGTCAGAGATAGGAGGAGGGGGAAGATTAGGAAAAGTTCCAAGCAGGGAGGAATCTTTGTAAACGCCGGGGGAGACACTGGTCAAGGAATCGACGGTTTGCTTGTTGGCTACAGAAGAGATGGTCGTCTCAGGTGAGGTCTGAGATTTTGGCTCATGATATGTCAACTGGTCAATGGTGGCTATCTTTCCATTATGGGGGAAAGACATCTTGCGGAAAACCGTGGATGGGACAGCAGACATAGCATAGGTGTAGCTTCGCCCCAATAGAATGTTGTAATCTAGCGGGGCGTCGATGACTTCAACGTCAACGCAAATAGTCTTACCGGCGAGGGTGATAGGACAATTACGAAACAGGCCAATGGGCTGGGAGGCATGACCGTCCCACGCTCGAAGGGTGATCGTGGAAGGGGCCAGCTCAGGGGATCCAAGTTGCTTCCAAACCGAAGCGGACATCACGCAGGTGGATGCCCCCTCATCAATGATACACCGGGACACATTGGCGTTCCGGATTTTGACTGGGATTTGGAAGGCGACGGAAGGAGGAAGAGGAGGATGGTCCGATAGAGTGGTGTCGAAAACAATCATTTGGTCATCAGCAGGATCTACAGCGCCCACGGCAGATAGTAGAGCCTTCTTTTGGGAAGGGCATAACTGGAGGAGTTCCAGTGTGGAAATGGCGGCAGGAGATTGCGCCAAATCATCTACTATGCTATACGAATGAGCAGCTCGACCAGAAGCAGTGTTTAGATGTAATGGTCCCTTAGGAATCTTGGTATGAACCTCAACTTTGGGTTGAGGGATATGTAAGGGGCCATTCGGTGTCGAAAGAGGCTCTGTAGAACCTGAAGAAGGAGGCCTGCAGGGCACACCAGCAGAGGCCGAGGGTACCGGCGAGACCGAGTTTGAAGGTGAAGGTCGGCTTTCGCCAAAGGATTGAGCAGCAAACAAAGATCCTGTAATCGCAGGAACCTGGAAGAGAAGGGGGTGGCGAATTGTCGTTAGGCGATCGGGGTAGCCACGAATCCTTGCCAAGGGAAAGGACTGCAAACACAAGCGGTTGAGTAGTGGCCACATTAGGAGGAGCATGAGGGGAGGTGTGTCGTCCGTGCAATGTGGCTTGAGACTCCCACATTTGCCACATCTGGGGTAAGAGGGGACAATCGTGGGTGTAATGACCATAAACACCGCAACACGAACAAGGCTTATTTGTGCGAAGCGGCCTGTCCGGCTTGGGCTGAGTGCCCTGTTGCTGGTTGGCAGTGTTAGGGTCCACACCAGGATTGGGTCCACGGGTACCAGGGGCAGATTGGTTTGGGTTGCCTCTCCGCCTTCTTTGAGAAGAAGGGGGATTAGTCGCGCCCTGCTGTGCAAATACTTGCCCTGGAGGGGGCTGTAAGTGCTGTTGCGGGTTTGGAGGAGGCAAGGGAGATGGAAGCGCATATGTTGGAGGAGCTGGCGCACCAGGCTGCGGATAAAGGTAATGGTTAGGTTGGGCAACATTGAGGTAAGCAGGAGGTTGGGCAAAAGGAGGAGGCATGCCGTATCCTGGATACATGCTACCGGGAGGGGGAAGAGTGCTAGAGGTGCTAGCCCCTCCCTGAGGGAGACCATAGCCCATAGGAGGTTGAGCGTATGGATGGGAAAGGGTTCCAACGATACCGTCGGTGGAATGAGAGCTCCTGGGCGCAGCGCCACCGGCCCGGAAGGTCAAGGAGAACGGTATAAACATAACCAGATTGAGCGTAGATTAGGTCATATTTCAAGGCTATTTGGAGGGCGGCTTCTTCGGTTTGAGGAAAATGGGAGGCGACATCTTTGCCGATGGGAGCTGGAAGGGTGCAGAGGAACCAGTCCATATAAACCCGATCTTCGAAGGGAGGGGCTTGACATAAGCTCCGTCTTCTTTGCCATTCATGAACATGGGCGAAAAGGCAGGTTGAAGAGGATTGCTTAGAGGAAGTCAAGAGCTCCGTGCCAGTGTCGTATCGGAGAGGGAGCTGGAAATAGGACAAAAAGGCTTGGGCAAGAGCTGCAAAGGTGGTATGGGAAGTGGCATGTTCAACATACCATTTATAAGCTTCGTCGGTAAGCGTGCGTTGGAACAAACGAAGACGGATGGAGTCATCGGTAATGAAATTGGAGGAACACCACATGTGGAAAGATCGGACATGATTGGTTGGATCTTCTCCAGCTTGGCCTTCGAATTTAGGGATGTCAGAAGGGAGCTTGGTCGGCATGGAAGGCCAACCAACATCGTGGCGGATAGGGTCATTGATCAACTGATTGAAATCGGGGAGGCTGAGGCCTGCAATGTACGGCAGCAAGGGGGTGGCCGGGGTCGTTCCTGTGGCGGTTCCGCTAGTAGTCGGGCCGGCATTAGGGCCGGAAGAACCGCTAGCGTTAGGCCCTGGACTAGACATGGTGGTAGGGGGAGAACCAGGAGGATAAGGGGAACCCGATGAATCAAGAGAGGAGTCGGAGTGTGGACTCGGAGGAAGACTGGCTCGACGACGGCGGGTCGGAGCAGGTCGATCGACCGGAAACTGAGGGTGAAGGCCAAGAAGTCTCCGGGAAAGGCGCAATGACGACAGGAAGAATGAAACCGACAGGGGCAGAAAGGGACAGAATTAAGTGAGGTCAAGGGCAGAAGAGGTGCAGTGACAATTGATTTTAGAGTCTTTGCCAGGCGGTGTTAACCAGGCGCTTCTTCACTTAGGGTCGCAGGTGGCGGCGCAATTTTAATTTTTAACCCCTTCCGTTTTGAGAGCAAGAAAAGGTGTGATGTGAATGAAAATAAACCACAGAGAACAAAGATATGATGTCAAATAACAGCAAAATAATGAAATATTTCACCTATCTAACCTAAGAAGGAATCTCAAAACTAATCTGAAAAGAAAGGGAAAAATCTAGGAAAAACATACGGAAAAGAGGCCAATAGATCTAAGGTCAAAAGGGACAGGGATCTAAAGGATAAAGCTGCTGCAAAGAGGTGCAGATCACAGCCAAAAGACAAAGGCAAGGTGGCTGGAAAAAGGAAGGAAATCATCAAAAAAGCGGAGGGGGAAAGGTGGTGGCCCTAAAAGTAGGTCCAAGCAAATCTTCAGGAGGTGATTTGAGAGGTAGAAGAGCTGATTTCAATGGATCTGAAAGGGAGGTAACAGATCTGGAAAAAAGGAGGCTGAAGCTCTGAAAAACAGACGACTGAAATAGCTAAAACTTTTCCACAAAAAGTGGAGGGTACTAAAGCCCTAGGGGGCTAGGTTCCCACTTAGATGAGTAAAAAAAGATCAGAACTTGGTCAAAGCGGGCTGAGACAGAGGCTGGAAGACCCTGACAGAAGCTGCAGCAGAACCCAAAAAAATTGCAGAAAAATCACTGAAAAAATGGCAGGTCGCAGTTTCTGACCTGTTTTCAATGCAGGTCGCAGAAAAGGGGCAGAAAAGTGCGACCTGGAGGTCCAGGTCGTAGGTTATGGGCCAAAAAGTGCGACCCCCCATTCTGGTTGTCTCGGCGGCAGATTTTCAGAAAATTTTCTGTCTCAGTTGCGGCTGGTGTCGCTTACCTGCGCAATAGGGCCAGAAACACACGGAAGTTAGAAATTTTAATGTTTTAGGTTTTTATGTGAGAAAAACAACATAAAAATAGGAAAAATAAACAGCTGAAAAGAAACCCTAGGGTCTGAAGTAGCTGGATATGCAGGAATATGAAAAACGACAGCGGTCGTAATTTAAAACCCGTGTGGAGTCGCCATTTGTTGTATGAATCCTTTGTCGAAGTGTACGAAAAAGGACCACTTTAGCTACGCATAACTAATAGCCCTAACAACAAAAGTGGCTGCCAATATCTTCAGATCTGCGGTTAGTTAGACATAAAAGAGCTGTAAAAACCAGATCTATGCATGGAAAGACATTAAGCAGAAAAAATAAGGGTTTGCTCCATATACCAATAGACAAGACAAGAACAATTTTTGAAAGAATTTTTATATTAATGGGGCACCTGGGAAGAAAACAAGAAGGCGTATCCAATTCTCCTCAGTGGGATGGGTTCTTGGAAGTCCTCAGCGCTTCAGATCTAAGATTTCTCTCTCTTGTTGGTGTAGAAAACCCACACAAAGAATGGAACTCAAAGGGAGCTCACACAGCAAATGGCAGAAAATGGTGACCAAGTGTATAGATCCAGAGTGATCTAATAGGCAACAAAAGGTAAAGAATGATGGGAAAAACCCTCCTATTTATAACAAAATATTGGGTCATTCTAGATCTTGGTGCATGATTAAAATAATGTTAACCAAATCTAGATCCACCTTTTATGGAATATTTTATTATATTTGTTGGAGGGAAAAGGTATTTGACTTCGGTCAAATCCCTTGATTTGTCAAAAATAAATAAATAAATGATTTATTTATCTTTTTAAGGAAGCGGTTAGAAGATAATCAAATAAATAATGATTTATTTAATTATTTAAGGAAGTGGTTGAAAGATAATTAAATAAATAATGATTTATTTAATTATTTGTGGGTGATTTGATCATATTTAACAAGGAATATTATCTAAATAAGATTTAAATAATTATTCCTAGAAAATAATAAGATAAATAAAGGTTTATCTAATTAATTTCTTTGTTTTTGGGTTAAACATCACTGGGAATAATAATTAAATTATGGTTTAATTAATTATTCCATGAGGAAAATAAAAAAAATATAGGTTTGTTTAATATTTCCTTTTGGGGTTTCCTGTTTGGACCATAAACA